>PVKN010035053.1:0-11712 GCA_004027915.1 Capromys pilorides
CCAAGGAATAAGGACATTGCAAAGTCAGGTGGTTTTACAGAAATATTCAGATGTCTAAATTCTCTACAAATATAAGATCTGTCTTAGAAATGAGAATATTTGCATTAAATTAGATTTCTAATCTGTCATGGATTGGGGTTTTATAAGGGAAAACAATGCAATACAGGGTACATTTTATTATATTATTTTATGATGAATCACCCAAAAAACCATATACAAAGAGTACAGGAAATCTGTCCACACACTATAGACCAAAGAATCGAACTGACAGCCTGGATGCTTATATTCTGCATGAGATCAGCTAAAATCCTAGCTCTCATAACAGTGCCTCCCACAAGTCAATCTGGAGGTGTACAGCCCACGACAAAATCTCATGCAGGCCCGCTTCACAGATCTATACTGGAAAGGCCCAAAGGTCAGTGGTAGAAGCTAGAAAGTCTATGGCAGCAGGTTGAAGGATCTGTGCTAATAGTCTGAAGGATCTGAATTGGAGCCAGGATGCAATGCTTAATGTAAGGACCAGAGCTTCCCCCAAAGCTAATGCAGCCCTCCTCAGCAAAAGAGAAGTCCAAAGCTCCTCCGGCAATGAGGAAAGCTGAGTTCCCATCAGGGATGTCAATACAACAAGCTTCTCCACAAGGCTGAACACTGCACCATCTTCCCTTCTGGAGCCAGGATGTAATGCTCAAGATGAGGACCAGAGCTCCCCCAAAATGAAGCATAGCCATTCTCAGCAACAACAAGTTCCTGAGCTCCTCCTCAAACAAGAACAGCCAAGTTCATCAGCAAAGCCAATATGACAAGGTCACCAAGAAGAGCAGCCCAAGAGAACCAATGGTTTCCAGCAGCTCAAACAGCTTCTTCAAACAGCATTCCTAACAGCATCTCAGCATCTTCTGTTCTGCCTCTTATGCCCTCAGGTGGGCCTCCTTCACTCAGAACCACGCTAGTTCAGTTCAGCTGGGTGTAAGAAATTGATGACTAGTTAGGTGTACACTACACAATCTTTCAGGAAAAAAATGGACATATGTAGTTGTTTTCCCAGAAGTTTATTTTTTGTAATATAATAGCAGTTAGTGTGACAAATACAATCGTGAAAATACAAATCCAGGTGGGAGATCACAGGTTCTGAAGTGGTAAGGCTGAGAGACTCTGCAAGGCTTACAGTTTTATAGAAAGGGAATAGAAAAAGCCTTACTGAAAAGGAGACCACACAATCACAAGACTCCAATGAACTAGAACCATTCAGTGGCTTCTTTAGACACAGAATGCAGATGAAAGGTTAAGGGAAGTAATGTTCTCAGTAAAGCAAATGCCGAACAAATAGACACTTGTTGGACATGTTGGTTGATGTGAATCAAAACGGAATTTAAAACAAACTATTTGTTCTTTAAATGGCAATAGAAAGTTTCAGGTGATAAATATCAAAGTCTAGGAGAAGAAGCAAGAAGTATGCATAGCAGTGGTTTGGATATGGTCTTGGTATACTTGTACAAAACACTTACTAACCAAGAGCAGCTAAACACCCCCTAAAACTCAGAGGCTTTTTCTAGATAATGGGATCAGTGCACTTAGCTTGATACTTGTAGCCATATTCCTCAATTGCCCTTACATCTTAGGTCAGGCCAATTGCATGATACTAGAGTGCACTATAATCACAGAAGTACCAGTGCTGTTGACCCAAGTACAGCCTGGGTCAGATGAGGAGAGAAGAGGAATGGAGTCGACTCTTCTCTCTTGTAGTCTCTTCGAGGGGGACTTGACAGATGATTTCCCTGATGCTTGTTTCTCCAATAAGAAATGAGTATTTTTAAAATTTCTGAAAATGACATATACTAAGGGTAAGTGCTTATAAAGAAACATTTCCTGAAGCAATCGTTACCATTACTGTGCAGAGTGCACATTGTTATTTCCTATTCTATTTCTTTGTTCTTGTTGTTTTGCTTTTTTGTTTGCTTGTTCTGCTTTGTTTCTTGTTTTTGGAACATGGTCTCACTCTGTAGCTCAAGCTGGCCTCGAACTCATGACAATCCTCTTGCCTCAGCCACCCCTGTGCTAGGATTACAGGCCTTTTTCAACATGCTCTGCCACTTGTTGGAGATATTGTTTATAATGCTGGCAACTACTCACTGAGTAGATTTTCGGGGCAGTGAATTAACAATAAGCAGCTTGAAAAACACTCCCTTAGAATAAGTGTTTCAAAATCTAGTCCTGCATCACAAATCTGTTGGAGTCTTTGTTAAGCAAATGCATGTGTGTGTGTGTGTGTGTGTGTGTGTGTGTGTGTGTGTGTGTGTGTTTGTGTGATGCTTGGGATGGAATCAAGGTCTTCATAGTTGTAAGTAAAAGTGCTCTACCACTGAGCTACACTCTTACCTGCAACACATATTCTTGTGTTCTTTTCCAAGCCTATGCACTCCGAATTTCTTTAGGGTGCAGCCCAAGGACCTGTTATTTAACCGAGAACCAGATGTGTACTGACTTTCTGAAATCATAGGTCTCCTCAACAACAGAAACAAATGACATCAAAAATAAATACTATCAAATGCAAACTTCATGCCAGCAATGTCTGCACAACAGTGTTACATGCATTATCATACTCAACTCTGTACAAAAATTTCATATTAAAGATGACAAGACTTAGTTTCATTCAGCTTCAGTGAGTTGCTGAAAGACATATGCAAGAAGATTCCGGGAGTGGGAAGGCTATGATCTATAAAGGATGAATTTGTTTTAGCCAAGTATCTACTATAGTGACTCTCCCACATGTCTCCACTCCTCTTTGCACGTCCAGAGGCTTGGAATAGGTTCTGGAATGTTCTACACCAATCTAAGTTCTGGATCATACACCAAAATGGTCCAATGATCAGAGTCGAAGAGCCAAGATAAAATAATAATAACATTTTGTATATATATTGAATTTTTCTGCTTCCGTATCATGTGTGTTTCTACCTTCTCTACATGTATACCCTTTAGTTATGTCATGAATAGAGTATAGATGAGAAATTAGACCCTCAAAGAGGAGAAGCAACTGAATCAAAGTCTCCCAGCAAGTTCACAGCCAAGCTGCACCACTCTGACTCTCTAGCAGAGTTTAATGCAACATTTGGGCTAGCTTTGTCCAGAGCTCCCAGCTCCACATTAATTTCCAGCCTATTTCAAGTCTAGCTCCCTTTAAAGCAGAAGAGAAAGAGCTGATTTTCTGTCTATCTCACTCTCTATGGAATCTGCAATTAAGTGTAGAAATGAACATGCTCTCCATACACACTGCCTGAAGGACAGGTTGCCCTGACCTCCACAGTACTGTGCTGAGGACTTGCGAGATTTCTATTTTTGCCGTGCAACTTGCAAAAAGCTCTGTTCTGTACTTCAAAGAAAATAATGGATTTCATGATAAAAGGGAAATACGTCATCCCTCCCATAGAGGTTACATGCCACCAGCCACTAGCAGATCAGCCTTTGGGAATTTCTACCAAGCAAAATGTTGCAAGCCAGTAGAAAACCTAGGTGTTGGAGTCAATCATTCTTTGCGATTGGCAGAAAGGGGCTGGAGGGGTGAACAGCCTCCATTTAGCCTCTTCAGCTGAGCCTCTTTCTTCACTGAGAACATCCTCCCTGTTTCTGCCACAAAGAGCGGTGTTGTTTGCAGTGTGTATATACTTATGGCACAAATAACTAGTTATTTCTCAAACACTGTATTAATTCTAATATGTTTTCTCATCCATTCCCCTTCAAAATACAGATTGTTTTGTCTGTCTCCCCTCACCAGTTCTTGAGGCAAATCTTCCATTCACCACACACACACACACACACACACACACACACACACGCACCACATAGGCAACACACAATTTGGTGAAAGTAAAAGCAAGACTTTTGTCTTGGGCTGTCAATTGATCTTTAAAACTAATAGGCTAAGACACATGATCTGTAAGTTCTTTTCTCTACTTCTAGAGTTTTAACAAAATGTGTGGGGAAAACTCCCCAGCATTGCCCATGAATTTGTGATTCAGTTGCTGGGCAAGGAAGAGTAAATTGACTTCAAATTGTATTTTAAACAGTCTTCTTTTTTGGGGAGTAATGAACAAGTGGGATAAAGAGAAAATATTTCTAGCATGCTCATGAGGCTGGCCAAAATGCTTTAGAGTTTTGCTGTTCCAAGGCATATGTCAGCACTGGTATGCTGAAATCCTAATCATGAGGACATTAGGAATACCTACACTGTTCTTTCCCCTTCTTGCTTTATGCCTCATTCTCTTTTTTGTGAGTTATGGCTTAAAAGTCTGCCTAGTCAGTTGCTTTTTGACCTTGTGTAATTTCTCTTCTCATATGAGGGTAGTGGGTGCAGTCTGGCCTTGTAATAGCTGAAGTTTTACCCCTATAATGCTTCAAGTTAATGCTATTTTCACTTCAATTGAAACATTCTATTTGATGTCAGAAAAAATTCAAAGAGGTGTTGAATTTGCTTTGAGCCTTTTAGTCTGGCGAGTCTGGGTTTGAATAGTTTTGTAGATTTCAATATCAGAAATACAAAAGATCTCGTCTTTAATTTCTGTTGTTAATCACCAACATAGCTCCTTCCCTGGGGAGATGCTAGCTAGATCTGCACTTGCTGCTGCTTTCTGACATAGAACCCTTTTCTACCTGATTCGCAAAGCTAACTTTAAGATGTGAGAGTGCTCAGAGAAGGAGAGGGATACTTTCAGGGTATTCTGCAAATGAAATCAGAGAATGTAAAGATCACGCTCACTCTTCTGCAGTATAGTACAGGGAGTCGCATCAAACTGCCTGTGTCTGAATCCAAGTCCCTGAAACTCATGGGTCTGTTTGTTCACTGTCAAATGAGAATAGTCATAGGGGATAGCTCATAAGGTTGCTGTGGCGAACAAATGAGTAAAGAGCCTGGAGCATGACAGTACACACTACGATGTCATAACTGCTAGTGATGCTGATTATATTATTCCACCTGGCTAAACCAGTCCTTCATGTTTCTGGTGTTTAACTCCCTACATTTTCTGGCCATCTTATTTTATCAGAGGATCTGAAAGCACACTATAAATGGAACTGAGATAACATACATCTCAGAGTCAAGGGAGCAGAGGGTGTAAACACGGCCTATTTTCCTTTTAATTTCTTTATGTATTCTGCAAATATATACCTGCTCCCTATTACACAGAAGGCACTGGACTAAGTGATGAAAATACAGGATGAAGAAGACAAAGTTCTTGCTTAATGGAGATAACACTCTAGAAGTGGAGAGGTGAGAGCCAGAGGAGACAAACATGAAACATGAAAAAGAAATACAAATGACATTAGAGAATGTGAGAGACAGAAAATGTGGTCAAGAACGGAACTGGGGCATAAGAGGGAGGGTTAAATTAGATGAGGTTGCAGAGGAAAGCAGATCATTAAAGCTCTGAAGGCCTGGTAAGAAGTTTTGTTCTTTATCCTAAGAATATTGAGAGATCAATGGCAGGTTGGAAGAAAATAATTAATATGTTGAAATATTTGTTATAGTTCTTCCTGACTTTTGTATGGAGCTGAGATTTAGGGGACAAAACTCTTGCAATTTTATACAAAACAAAGTCAGCTTTCCCATTACTGGAACATAATATGTAACACACATGGCTTAAAGGAGAGGTTTAATATGGCTTGTGGTTTCAAGGGAATTCTACCATACACAGCAGCTCTAAGGCAGGAATATCATGGAGGAAGGGCACTGCAGAGCAAAAGTGCTTGAATTCATGGCAGCCTTGAAGCAGAGTAGAGGAACAATCCCTATTTAGAAGATGCAAGGACCAGACATCGACCCCAAGGCCATGCCTCTACGACTCCTGCAGACACACATAAATGTGTGCTCCATAAATCCCAAGGGATACCAAAACTAACCAAGTTGTAACACCCCCTTGACTGCCTCATTATGTTAGTCTTTTAAGGTACAACTTAATCAAATTTAAGTCCTACCCAAAGCAGTTCATGTTAGGTAGCAGCCTGGGCTATGTGCACGCACATTCTTCTCACTTATACCTGTCTTGTCATTGAAGATATAAATCATCAATATCACTTTCTAGATGGATTCACGGTAGATGGGGAGCATTAAACTTCAGTCTGTGAGAGCAACGGTCAGTGTGGAAATGAAAAGGGTTCAGAAGACACCCAGTGCCTGGCCAGGACAAAGTCCACTTGTGTGTGCTCCACTAAGTGTGTGCAATTCTGGGTGTATATGTAAGCTCATATATGTTTTCCTGAGTCTGTGCAATACCATGGATACAGTTAAAGTTTTACATAGGAACAAGCTCTCTTGCACTGCTTTCAAACTTAGAGCCAAAAAGCTCAAAATGTGTGCATTCTTATGTAAGTTAGCATATATCATACATCCACAGTTATGGTGCCCTTGTGTCCTATACGTCCTGAACATCCATACACAGAAATCATCACAGAAAATGTGGAAGCAAATAGGAGGCTATTGTAGTGGTCTTTGGAAGAGATGGTGGTGGTGGTGGCTGATAATAATTTATAGCAGAGAAAGTGGTGAGAAATGTTCAAAATGAGAATGCATTTTCAAGGTTAGTCAATAAGATCTGCTGATGACTAAGATATAATGATGAAGGGAACAAAAGAAACTCAGGAAAGTGACTAAGAGTTTGACTGAAGCAAGGATGTGGAGTGTACTACCATTTATTGGAACATACCTGTAGGACAAATATCACAAATCTTGCTATGAGCAGTTTCCTTCAACTCCAATCACAGATTGCCTCAGATGCTGCACATGGAACCACAGGACATAATGTTTGCCCTGCTGGATTTAAGTCTCCTTAGGCCCAATTTCTTTGTTTTCCCATTTGTAACATTTGGGATAGAATGTTGTGGCATTGAATATTAGTAATATTTAAGTTTGTTTTCCTTGGTACAGAGGCTCACAACTAAAGAGTTTACCTTAGAGGAGACTTAGGACTTGGACTTTTCATCAGTGCTGACGCTGTTACAATTTTGGCAACTCTTAGGGATGAACTAAATACCTTTCATGTAAAGCAATGAACATGAGTCATTGGGGGGACAAGGGGTGGGTGTTCATGGGTTTGTAACTTAGTGTCTGCCCACAGCCTCATGGCATTGTGGGGGTCAGGTTTATTAGAGGAGGCTGAATCTACAGCTTGTGATTGATTTGTGCTCCAATGCTGGGATTAAAGGTGTGAGTGCTACACCTGCTCTGGGGTGGGTGACCTTTATATAATACAATGGGCAGAAAAATGCTTGCCCTATGTCTCCTCTCTGCTGATTGCTTTTGGTGATTTCTGCCACCATGAACTGTCATGTGTCACAATCTGACATGTATTAACCTGCCTTGGAGTCAGTCAATTATGGACTAAAACTTCTACAAACTGACATAAATAAACCTTTACTTCTTTAACCTTAGGTATTGGGTATTTTGTCTCAGCAGTAATGTAAGAATTAAGACACATACATTTAGCTGAGTAATTTGAAAGTAAGACAGAGATCATATCCTTTGATTGAAAAAAATTCAAACTCTAAAGACATGGTCATTTTTTCATAACCACAAGACTATTATTGCGGTCAGAAAGACAATATTCACATAAAATTTTTGTTGAATATATGTAACTCTTTCAAATTGCACTAATTATTCCAATTACAAGCTTAAAAATGATAAAATATACAAAAACTGCTGAGCATAGAATTCAAGCATGGTTCAAACTTTGAGTTTAGTTTTGATGTTGCTTTAGTCTCCCTTAATAGAAGCATAACACAAATTTTGTGATAAAGACACAGAAACATGGTTCTATCAGACACGCATTTGTTCTTTAGAATATTTGTATTGATGATTACTGTTTATAATTTTATGAGTTTTATTATATTAAATTTGAGTACTTAAGAGGAAATCTATCACAAAAATGAAGTATTGAATTTTTAATACTTAACAAGTTTACATAAAAAGCATCAAAATTTTCAACATCACCTGTTTACTGGTGTAAAAACTCTAAAAGTGAACAAAAATAAATTCTTATATAATCTACAATGAAAACACAAATGGCACTTTGCAAAAAATCTTTACTTCAGGAGAAGTCTGCACACATGACAGCACATTCCATATACATGTATCACTGACACTGACAGCACATGTGTTTTGCTTTTCTGGCCTTTTTGTAAAACGCTCGTGACATTTCAGTGGCCTTGCCTATTTTTCAGGAGGTTCTTATTATATTACACAGTGTTCAGTTAATCTGAGCATAAAATATCAATGAAATAGTGTATTAACATATTAAAGTATTAAATCATGTGCTGAGAATAGACATGAACATTTTCACATCAGCTGTGTACTTGCTTATAAAACCCAAAAGATAAGATCAGAAATAAATTATTATATGAACCACAATGAAATTACCAATAAACTCTGCCACAAAAATAAACTTTGCTTCACCTGTCACATCCAAGACAATCTTTACACACAACAACTGCATGCTCCATGCACATGACTTGCTTACGCTGAGAATATATGTACTTCACTTTCCCTCCCTATAGGGCAGTCTTGTCACCACTCTTTTCTTTCTGTTTTGTCAGAGGCTTCCTACTATATTGTGCAGTAATACATTTGGCAAGAAAATAAGATGTCAATAAAATAAAATATAAAATATAAATGAGTACTTAGAACAGACATCAATATTTTTATATCAGCTGTTTAGTTGCTTATAAAATGTAAAAGATAGCATTAAAAATGAAAACCTACATGAATTACAATGTAAACACAAAATTCTACCACTGAAATGTTTTGCTTCAATTTTCACACCCAAAGCAATCTTCATGTATGATAGTTGCATGTTCTATACACAAATATTGCTTACACTCATGGCACATATATTTTGTTTTCCTGTGCTTTCTTACACTTTTTTTTTCAGAACTGGGGACTGAACTCAGGATATTGCTTTTTCCAGGCAGGCATTCGTGCCATGAGCTATCTCCATGGCTCTAAATATTTTTTTTCCTGGTACTGGGAATCGAACTCAAGACATTGTGCTTTCCAGGCAGGCACTTATGCCACTGAGCTATCTCCCCAACCATCCTGTCCTTTCTTGTAGGGCACAGTTGACACTTCTTTTGCTATTCTGTTGTCAAGAAGGTCTTTGTGCTGCTATACCTGTCTGTTCATCTGTCAACAACATATCAGTGTGTGGAACAATATTTTTGCATAGTTTTCTTGGAAGAAACATCTTGTTTTTCCTCTGCTGTAAATGATCTCATATGAGCTCTGTCCCAATCCTCTAAGAAAATGTCTCTGTGATATTTCAAAATTATTATTTCCCTTGAAAACTATCAAACTATGCCACACATATTTAGCATCAAGATAAGCAGAAACTTTGGCCATTGCTCTGTTTCAAGCGACATCATAGTTCTTGCATAACTCACCAATAACATCTATCCCATCTTTGGTTTTGATGTAAAAAGTTTTCATTTCAGGTTTCCATTATGTTGAATTTTCCCTATCAACATCTCTATCATGTTGAAATGCTAACAGCAGAAATATCCATTTTTTTTCTTTGTCAAATATGAGGCCAATGTTATGTCTTTCTGAAGGTTCTATTGTACAATTGTCCGTGTGTGTGTGCGTGTGGTACTGGGGATTTGAATTCAGGACCCTGTACTTGCCACGCAGGCACTTATTCTACTGAGTTATCTCCCCAGCCCCAATTGTCCATTTTGAAATTGTATCTCTTTTGGAATTTCTGCTTTGTTCCTGTGTACACTTCCTGTGCTGGTCAACTTGCACTCTGTTAGCAAAGGTAACATCAATTGGAAACTGGTGAAACAATTGTCAAAAATCATAGTCTGATTAGTTTGGGAGATGGGAACAGCAAGTCTGTTCATAATATTGTTCAGTTTATTACTGTACAAATAAGGACTTCATGGATGAGTTCCAGGACAAATGGCTACATTGAAAGTATAATAATTCTTTGCATCTATGAGGGCATACATTTTATTCAATATTTTATTTCATTTTATTTTTATGTATTTGATATACGGTGTTGTTACGCAACTTGGACTCATCATATTTCTCCTGCTTTCAGCCTCGCCATCACTGGGATTATAGATATGCGCCCCCACACCCAGTCTTGGTGACCACCAGCTCAGTGTGTTTGGGAGCAGTGCCAGTGCAGCATGTAGTGCTGGGAATTGAATTCCAGTCCCTGCACTTGCCTAAGCAGGTGCTTAGTTCACTCAGCTATCTCGCCAGCCCTTATTCAATATTTTAACCCATCACTTTTTAATAAGTCTTTTTACATTCCTGAAATCACCATGATATATCACTGCAAAATAGAGCAGATTTATGAATGCTTTCAGTTCAGCTAGAGGTGTTATAT
Organism: Capromys pilorides; assembly: GCA_004027915.1. Taxonomy (NCBI): domain Eukaryota; kingdom Metazoa; phylum Chordata; class Mammalia; order Rodentia; family Capromyidae; genus Capromys; species Capromys pilorides. The sequence goes on from PVKN010035053.1 coordinate 10,374, forward strand.
AATACGAATATTTCTGAATATGGCTGCTGATGCATAGTAAATATTTTACTTGCATCTCAGCCTTTGTGTATTTCACAGCATCTTGTAACATTTCATATGTTACAATTTCCAACATTTTATGGCAGTGCTGGGATTCCGACCTTTCATGTCTGCCAAAACCCTTATTATATTTTCGGACCTAGTTTCAAGATTAGATCATTCCATTTCATTGTGTGGCCATTTTTGAATATTTCAACTAGTCAGATATGAACTTGTGTCACTGTTTTCTTCATCATCTGAATCAAAGAGTTATGCATTCCTTTGCATCAATCAATTCTTGTTCCATTTCACTGTCACTGGAACTCTGGCTCCATGGCCAACATGAAAGTCATCACCAAACATCCACACTACTCTTCTGTTATGAAAACATGTATTTTACCATAATGGATCATCTTCATTATCCAGGCATGAGTAATATGATGTTTCATGTCTGACCACCTCCAAAACGTATAAATCTGTTTTTACATGTGTTATTGGACTACTTCTATCAGAAATATCAAAAGAAAATATTTTTAAACAAATCCAGGTGTGGTGAGATATCTATCAGATCTTTTGTGATACTTGGGTAAATATATACAAAGCCAGTTAGATGGAGCCTAAGTTGGGGGAAAACCCTATTTTTTTACTTTTGCACATGTGCACACCCCTTGCTGCTCATCATATCAAATGAGTAAACACATAAATTTCTTCCTGTATCCTTCAGGAAAAGGCAGTGAGATGCACAGCAGGCTACTATTATGCTAACATATGAATTTGCAGTAAAAAAGTATAGGAAGCGTCTGCTGGACCCAGTGTTATATTCTAAAATTGGGAACAAATTCCTGCTTTTCTTTGTCTTCCATGACCTTGATGAATTGAAAAATATGCTGTTCTCTGATTTTTCTTATACTTCACATCACAGTGGATGAGAAAACAGAAAATTCCCTGACTTCCCAACTTCAGAATCAGAGAGTTCACAAGAGTCCAAATTTAGAGCTAGTCCATTGGGTCCCAAACTACTGTCATGTACCTCTGAAAATTTTGGTCATATTGTTTACCCAAAGTGAAATCAAAAATTAAATCACTTTACTTTTTAATAACACCCTTCCTTCTGTTAATACCCATTAACATATTTCTTCATTTGTAATTAAATTATGGTATTAACTTGCTACAGAGGAAGCAATATTTATAAAGAATGTCTTTTAACTATAAATATGTACGGTTGTGAGCATAAACTGTTTCAGATTTTTTATTTGAAGGTTCTAAGTGGTTTGATCCTTTCTTGTGATATGTTTTGAGGGCAATGCATACAGAAATATAA
>PVKN010035054.1:0-11701 GCA_004027915.1 Capromys pilorides
AATCCTACCCTTCCCTTGCCTATTTTAAGACCCTGTACAGCACATGGGCCAGGCTTCCCTAACTAGTGGTCACACTGTAAGCGACCAAGCTGAGCAAAGGCCTGGTATGTCTTACAGATCTGGGCTTGGTGGATTCATGGATCTGGCCTCCCTCACCCAGAGGTAAAATTCCAGCACATCAGCCATTTTCATCAAGCTACCTCAGTTCTAAAGCCCTTTAATTTTAAATTTTGCTCTCTGCAAACCAAGGGCCCTTTTAGCCTTTGGTTTTCTAGAAAATTTCTCCATATTTGATATGTATGTGTTGACATAGCCCAAAAGACTCTTTCCATCTGCTGAAAAGCCAGCAGATGCCCTGCGTGGTAAGAGAGGTCTTGAAATCCGAGTCTGGGTAAGACAGCCTTCAGTGTAGGAAGCATTCAACCACCCTGGACGCAGCATGAAGCTAGGCCAGAATAGGCCGTGTGACACTGACCTCTCTGCCTATATGGAACAGATGTGGTTCTGGGAACTTTTCACAGGTGGAGGAACCGAGGAGGACCACAAGCCAGGATACTTGGGGAAAGCTGGGAGAGCTTTCAGGCTGGCCTCTTTTTCTCCCTGCAGTCATTCTTCCACACAGTCCTGGAGAACAGCCCCCACTGTGACACCATGGTAGACAACAACTTGCGGATCACCAACTGGAACCGCAAGCTGGGCTGCAAGTGCCAGTACAAGCACATTGTGGACTGGTGCGGCTGCTCCCCCAATGACTTCAAGCCCCAGGACTTCCACCGCTTCCAGGTAAGCACCTCTGCCCTGCAGCCCCCAGCCTTCCTCTCCAGCCCACAGCTGCAGGTGGCCAGGGCCACGCCTGTGGATCTTGTCACTTTTCACTGTCCCACCATGGCTGTTGATAATAATAATAACAACAACAACAACAAGAAGATCTGCAATAACCAGCACTAACTGCATCTATGTGCCCCATGCCAGGAGCAAGAGACATTTTTCATCTGCCAAACAGATAGCAGATTCCTTAGGTGTTGAAATTAGATTCTAGACCATGATTCTAACCATTTTGTCTCTGTAAACTCATTAACTCTGCAACAATCTTGTAATATATCTTATTATTCCATCTCAAATATAGAGAAACTGAAGAGTAGAAAATCCAGAAACCTTCTCAGGAGCATGTGGCCCAACGTGTCTGTTTCCAAGGGCCCTTCTTATCCACTTCTCTGTACTTCATTTTGACTGGAATTCCCTGGAAACTGGGTGTAGTGGTGCATGCTTATAATCCTAAGACTCCAGGTAGGCTGGCACAGGAGGATCCTATATTTAAGTTCTGCAAGGGTAACTGTACTGCTTAGCAAGAACCTATCTTAAAATGAAAAGTACATAAAAAGAGTTCAATGTGAACTGGGTCTAAACTTCATTCCCCAATATGAATTTAAAAAAAAAAAACTACCTTGAGATACTTGTTAAAAATATTTCTGACTATAAGCTTGAATGCATCAAGGGCAGAGTTTTTCAGCCCCAGCACTCCTGACATTGTGGCCAGATCCTTCTGTACTCTGGGCCTGTCCTGTGCACTGTGCAGTGTTTGACAGTGTCCCTGTCCTCTGCCCAGTAGGTACCAGTAGCACTCTCTGGCTGTGGTAACCAAATATGTCTCCAGATATTGCTCAATGTTCCTTGGAGACAAACTTGTCCCTGGTTGAGAACTACTGATTGCCAACAAGGTCCCCAAGATGTGTGTTTTTGTTGTGTTACATTGTAGGAGGAATCTGATGAGCCACCAGGTTCAGAAACTGCCGCATTCTGTGAACCTGAAGAAGTAGCGAGTTATAGAGCTGTTATTACCTTCACAGCTGTCTCCGCACAGCCTGACAATTTACAGTTCTGAGGATCACAGAGGCGGGAGGGCAGCAAATACCTCAACTTTCAGGTCCTATCCTGAAAGGCAGGCTCCTCTCATTCGTCCTCCCCAGCTCTGCATCCTCCAGGCCAGCCTGGGGGCCCAGAGAGGAGGGACTCTGTCTGTTCCTCCTCTCCACCTTGCCGCGTAGCTGGTGAACTTGGTAGGATTGGGGGTCAGATGCTCTGTTCTGGTAGGGTAGAAGGTTTAGCAGCATTTCTGGCCCAAATCAGGCTTTCCCCATCAAACCCAGAGCCATCTTGGTTTCAAGCCTCTGCTTGTGCAAAACACATAGCAGATATAATACTATAACTCACTTACCCTTACCTTTCTCTAGTACCTAGTGTCTTCTAGGATTGTTTTTGGTGGCAAACAGAGAGCTGCCTAGAAGTCTCTTGAAACCCGTGTCACCTAGGGATGAACTTGGGTGATGTTTTGACTCTCCACTGTCCATGCAGAGAGGCTTGGCAGAGCAGTAAGGGTTGTAAGGGAAACCCCTGAACTATTCAAAAAAAGAAAAGGAAAGGGACTCCCTCACTGGCAGAGGCCATTGTCACCCTCACTGCAGAGGACCTTCAGAGGACCTTCATCTTTAGAGGAAGGACCCAGAGCCCCAGCCTGGAGCTCCTGGGCAGCAGCATCTGTATTCCAGCCCCAGCGTCCTGCAGGCGCTGTGGCTTCTGATACAGCGTGGCATGCTTGGAAACCCTGTCATGTGCCCACGGCTCTTTCCCTCACAGTACACAAAGACCAAGAATGCCCTCAGACATCTAGAATCAAGCACCCCCGCCTGTAAGGAACTTGGTGTTCTTGTTCAGAAACTTCCAAGGAAAAGAGTGATAAATATAGAAACATGCCCTTTTAGAAGATCAGGCTATGGTCAGAGAATTGCAAGCAAAGTAACAAGGCTTTCTTGCCACTGAGGCTGGTTTTCTTCATCAGGAAATGGAGTCTTACAGCCACCTGGAGAGACAGCTTGTTACTAGTAATAAACTGAAATGATAAAGATAATAATCAGAAAGAATAACAGTTACCTGGTGCTGTATTGCCATCTTTTTTTGTTGTTGTACTGAAGATTAAATCCAGGGCCTTCACAATGAACTACATCCGCAGAGTTTTATTATTCATTTCAAGATAGAGTCTCACTAAATTGCTAAATTTCCCAGGCTGAGCTGACTTGAACTTGAGATCCTCCCACATCCTCCAGCCACAGTGCTGAGATCACAGGTGTGTGCCACCATTCTTAGCTTTATACTCAAACCTGAGTGCTGGGTAACTTTCCCAAAGACGTATGTGGCTAAGCAGAGAACTAGAGAGCCTGGGTGGCCCGTGTCCACCTGATGTTACTATGAAGACGCCAACTGGCTTCCATTCCAGAGAGGGGCCTCAGGGTCAGGGAGAAGAAGGGTACTGAATGTTTGGAATAAGACCAAAGGCCTGGGGGATTTTTTTCCTGGAGTTTCTAGTTTGCTCGGTTAGGTTGACCTTGAAGGAGTGCCACAGGAAGCACACAGGTTTGGAGTCACAGAAGACACCGTATTGTGTATACTGCTTCCCTGTCTGAGCTTGGTGCGCTCATCCATAATGTGGGATACCAGCCCTTAACCTACCTGGGTTACGAAAGCGCTAGAGGTAATGACAAAAATGCACTGCTCTGCATAGAGGATTGCTCAGTAGTTATTATTATCATGATTGTTGCTATTAATTCACTGAAGAGCAAACAGTGCTAGACCAAATTTAGCTAGGTTCATAAAACTCCTCAAGGGACTGGGCTGTGTTTTGTTTGTAGACCAAGGATCAGCAGACTACAGCCCTTAGGCAAATGCCCCGCCTGCATCTGTAAGTGAAATGCCATTGGAACCTAGCCTATCTCTTTATTTACTATTTCACCTATTGCTGTTTTCCTGCTGCAAAAGCAGAGGTTCATTGGAAGTTTGAGATCATCCTGGGCTACAAAGTGAGCTCAAGGCCAGCCTGAGCTGCACAGTGAGACCCTGCCTCAAGAAGCAAAAAGCAGAGCTGAGCCATTTAAACGCTGCACCTGTTTACTCTCTGTCACTTTATTAAAGATATTTACCAACCCTAGAAAATAGTACAAAAGCTAGTAGGTGGCAATGACTTGGGTTATTCTTATTTCTTTGGCCTTCCTGAATCCTGAATTCCAGCTTATCACCGACTTGCTGTATCCTTAGATAGGTCTCTTCCCCTCTACCCATGGCCCCTAAGCATCACATCAGTAACCTGGGCTTATTTTTTCTCCTGAGAGCTTTACCCAAGAGATGTTGACTCAGTATGTCTCAAGAAGGACCCTAGAATCTGAATTTGTAAAGTATTTTTTGCAAAACACTGAGGTGGCTCTAACATGCAGCCAGCACCTGGCATCATTTGCAACATCCTCAAATCTTAATGAGCAAATGAATCAGCCTGAAGCCCTGCAAAAAGATTGCCCAGTTCATTCCTGGAGATTCTGGTCAATCTTTCATGTCCCTGGTGAGCGCACAAGTCAGCTGAAACACCACAGAGGTGCATGGGGGTGATGGGACTGCAGCAGCAGCACAGCCCAACTCCTGCCTAAAGGCATCCCTTGGTTGAGCTCCAACCAGCTGTTACCACATAGGAAACTGAGCCTGGGGCCACCAGATCAATTGCTGCTTAAAGGGAAATTGTTTCTGTGACTCTTCTTTTTAAATGTTGCCAGCTAATTCAATTTTAAAACATTCTGCTAGCCAACTAAAATACACCTGCAGGCTGTGTTTGCCCTCAACAACTAGTCTGTGACCTCTGCAGAATGATTTCTGAGAGTTATCCCATCCATAACATCTAGGATTTAATTTATTTAACAGACATTTCAGTGATGCATACTAAGTGCCCACACTGCTTCCAGTTGCTTCCTAGATATCAAGGGTAGGTAGGATTGGTCTATCCCCACACCTCCATCTGGTGTGGAACCTGACCACAGAGAGGTGACCAGAGTCAGGTTGGCCTTTAGATCCTCACAATGGACGGACTATGAGATAAGCGTTGCACCCCTGCCCCCCACGCCCGTGGCTCCCTGACGAGTTTTGTTCTTGGGCTCTCCTGAGTGCAGCAGACAGCCCGGCCCACCTTCTTTGCCCGCAAGTTTGAAGCCGTGGTGAATCAGGAAATCATTGGGCAGTTGGACTACTACCTGTACGGGAACTACCCAACAGGCACCCCAGGCCTGCGCTCCTACTGGGAGAACCTGTACGACGAGCCTGATGGAGTCCACAGCCTAAGCGATGTCGCGCTCACGCTGTTCCACTCATTCTCACGCCTGGGCCTACGCAGGGCCGAGACCTCCCTCCACACAGAAGGGGAGAACAGCTGTAGGTGAGTTGAACCTGTGCACTGGAGTGGCGGGGATGGGGTCTCAGGGAACTGAGAAGGGTCTCTCCACCCCAGGACCTGCAGGGCTAGGCTTGCTCCTTCCTTCCTGAGCCCCTGTATCACCACTGAATCCCTCCCTGTGTGATGCCTTCCTAGCTACGCCATGGCATTCTGTCTGCTCACTTGGCTCCATCACAGAAAGCCAGCTCTCGCCAGCACTCCAGAACACTGGAGCAGGGGGATCACAAGTGTGAGCCTGGACCACTTAGGGACCTAGCAAGGCCTTGTCTTAGAATTTAATAAAAGATCTAGGGATGCAGCTCAGTGCAAAGATCGTGGGTTTAGTCCCCAGTACTGAAGGAGAAAAAAAAAATGCAGCTCATGTACTTCACCCCAGTGAGTATCTTTCAGGATTATTCTTCACGATGTACATATATGCTTTGGCAGGAAGCTTTATGTCACCATATTATGCACTAGCATAAGTCTTAAGTGGAAGGTAACCAAGAAGCAAAACAAAAAGAAAGACACTTATACTTCTTATGGTGGTAATAGAGAGAACAGTGAGATCCAGGGTTCCAATCACCCCACATGGCAGTTAGCAGTTCTGCCCATCTTATAGGGGCCTTGCCTCCTCCTGCTGTCTGCCTCCTCCCGGAGCAGTGTGCAGTGTGTGCCAGCCGTCCATCCTATCCTTTTAGCCATGAATATTTTAATACATGTCTCTGAAAAAGAAGGACTCCTGTTTAAGATATAACTAGTATGTCATTTTCACACCTAAAAATATAAGCCAGTAAATTATTAAAAGGCAAAGCTATGATTTAAAATGTTCAGCCATCCTTTAGAATCCTGTCCCCTCCTGCTAGTGGGTAGCACTTGATATTTCCAGAAAGAATGCTCTAGAAGGTGCAGAAAACAGAGAGAAGGAAATAATTCAGCACAATCCCCTCCTACTGCATCTGTCCCTCACCAGCCAGCTCTTTGCATCTTGTGTTCCTATTTTTTTTCCTTCTCCAGCTCTAGGCAAGCAGTTATTTGCATAATGACAAGACTCTGCACCCTGCCCCCAGTGAACTCCCCTTCCCCATTCACTCTCCACGTCCCACAAAATGATCCTCCTTAATGCTACTCCTATGTTATCAAGTGGAAATTCTTATTTGCTTAATCCAGCCCTTTACTGTTGCTATTGTCAGTAATGTGCTATTGTAAATAGTGTTCTGATGAATATCTTGTTTTGCAGAACATCTTTTTTTTAAAAAAAATCTCTTTTCTGATTATTTCTTTAGGATATTTTGCCAGTAGTGTGTCTAATGACTCTCTCCCCTTCTTTTTCCCTCTCTTCCTACCTTTTGCTCTTAACTGTAATTCTTTTCCTAATCTTTGAGGCTCAATCTCTTGTTGCTGTGACATCCCTCATGTGTTCCTCTTTGTCCACTTCTCCCTTTTCTCACAGAGAGAAGAAAGAAAAGATTGGGACTATAAGCCCAGTCAGGCTTTGCACAAGTCCCCTGTGCAGAGCCCGTGGCTTGTGTCCCATGTGCAGAACCTATGCGGTTTCTCTGCAGCCTCAGTCATCTGCAGACGCTCTTCAGGTCCCAGTCTGCTCTGCAGGCTTAGGTAACTCAGAGAGAGATGAGAGTGGGCTAGGGATCCCGAACCTGCTCTTTAAACTCTACCTACTCACTATTGAACCTACACAAGCCATGAACTTCTACAGAACCTCAAGTTCTGCTCTGTCCAATGAGAAGAATTATATCACAAAGAAATATGAGGTTTGAAGGAGAAAACTATCTAAAACCACCTTAAGAGTTATGTAATATTGTTATCACCATTTTTGATGCTGTTTGGCACAGTAAATATCCAGTAGTATGAATGTTGTTGCTGGTGTCCTAATTATCATTATTGTTAAACTGTCAAAATTGGTCAGTAGTGAACCTGTGTCAGGACATGGCATCCCGTTACACGAGCCTCCCACAGAGCTCTTTTTTCACAGCTCCCTCTGCCATACCATAGTGAGCCTTTTCCCATGGGCAAGACTGTCCAAATGCTGGCTCCTCTCTCAAGCTTTTGAAACCCCCGCCCTAAGAGCCCACTTCTAACCTGTCCCAAGCTGAAGTCAGGAAATTCACCTCCAACACATCCCCTCACAGAACTCCAGCACTTCAGATTTGGGGTGATCTGAATGCCTTATCTTAGCTAGTCTGGGGCAGGATCTAAACACCAAATGCATCCCCAATACATAGCTCTTTGCCCTTTACTTGGGAGGTAGATTATCTCCAAGAGTAGCCTGAATCACAATCTCCCTAGATTGTGTAAGATGCATGATCTTATAGGAAATTCCAAAAGACATCCCCAATTTATTTAAGGTTGTTGAAATTCTCCTCTGGTGCTTGTTTTGGATGAAGTGAGCCATTAGGTTGCCTCAGGCCCAGAATCCTTGGGCTCCTATCTCATTTTTTGTTGTGACAGAACCATTGTGCCTCACTCTGGGCAAAACCATGTATTTACAAGGAGAGCCTACAAATAAATCAGGGCAAAGGACTCTTATCCCAAAAAGCAAAAGAGCATGAATTGCTACCCCTTGGGTATCTGCATAAGTAGCAAGTGACAACTGAGTCTCATTTTATCTGGGTATTTATCTGGGCATTGTACATTTCCAGTCTATATTATAACCTTTTATAAAGATAATGCATATTAATTTTTTCTCATTATAGAGTAACACATGTGCATAGCAGAAGTTCTTAAAATGGAAGCATCAAACCTAAGAGAACAAGAAGGTGTAGCTCATTTAGGATCCTTCACCGAGGGATAAGGATGTCAGTACTTTATGCAACACCTTCAAAGTCAGATGCCTACTGGGGCCAGGTAGCAGCAGGTACCAGTCAGAGTGGCCTTGGCAAGGGGTGCTGAGCATATCTTCCCAGAGCACCTGGGGTCCGTGGTGCTGTAACCTAGTACACCTATCAGAATGTTGACTTGAGTTGCCAGCCAAATCTTTTGATTACTTTCAGGAAAACCCAGAGATTCTCATTTTTATGTGAGTCTCTTAATTTTTTTAATGCCCATCTTTAAGTAACAAAAAAAAAAAAATTCGACTTTGGTTCAGATGAATGTATCTGCAACATCCAATAAACTATTTATTGTATCCTGTTTATTTCTCTGTTCTTAAAAAACTCACTGTTTTAATTATTTAAGTATTAACTGTAGTAAAGATGAGGCTTAATTATTTCAGTACCAAACACAGTCACAGTGAGGCACCAGAGGGCTTGGTGTTCAGCATGGGGTTATACATTCTGTATATGTGCCTTACAAGCACAAGGGTCCAGAGAAATCCTAGATTCTATCTCATTCAACAAGCACTAACTGAACATCCACCATGTGTCAGGCTCTGTGTTAGGCACCAGCCATTCATTCAGCCATGACCTACATAGACAGGGCATCTGACCTTAAGACCTTCACGTTCTGGTGTAGACAGATGGTTTCCAAGCAAAGGAAGCTGATACAAAAGATCAGCAGAAATAAATGCTTTGCTGAGAATGAAAGTAAGTCCCCAGGCAGTGATGAAAGGGTGACTTCAGAGTCTGCAGTCAAGAAAGCAGTCTCAAGGGTGAGGTGATAGCATTAGGCATAAAACTTAGAGACAACTATGCACTTCTATGAAGAAAAGAGCATCCTCCCGGGGAGAATGCCATGTTCAAAGGCCTATTGAGGCAGAAGGGAGCTTAGCATATTTAAGAATCCCAAATAAGGTCCCTAAGGCCAGAAAGTGGTGGCTCTGGGAAGAGGGAAGTAAATTAAAGCCAGAAAAATGTCTCAGTACTGGGCTTGGTGGCACACACCTGTAATCTCAGCACTTGGGAGGCTGAGGCAGGAGGATCCCTTCAAGTTCAAGGCCATCCTGGGTACACAGTGATATCCTGCCTCAAGAAGAGGAAACATTACACCAAAAGAAGAGACATACTGAAGAAGTTTGGGTTTTATTGTAGCACTTAAGGACATTTTTCAAGGCATGCAAATGGGATGATGGATGTGACTGCTACAAAATTAGATTGTAGGAGTCAAAATTAGCAGAATGAGGAAGCTACAGTGAAGAGTGATGCTGGCTTTCACCAGGGTGCTGGCAGTGCAAAAGGATGGAAGACGAAGCATGGGTTTCAAACGAAGATCAGATTTCTCAGTAGAAGATGAAGAAATGAACTGCTAGCCTCCTGGCACAGGCACTTGATTGTCACTACCTCGAGTAGCACTCAGTAATAGCCAGCCAGCCATCCACTTCTGGAAACGCTTTCTTCTTTTGACTCTTATGGTGTCAAGGACTCTTGCTTTTCTTACATCCTCCATAGTGTCACCACCCTATAGAAGACAAAATGCTTCTTATCAGTTGCCACAGAAATGCTACATAATGAATATCTCCTGACCAATGCTTCTTTCCTCCAACTTGCAAGATAAAAAGTTGCTACTTCTGTAACGTGTAAATAGCACAGCACCGAGAGGGTGCTCCTGGTCCTTAAAAACAGCATCTGCAAATTACTGTCCCCACTCAGCTAAGTGCCGGCTTCCCTTTGCTTCTGATCTGGAATTTTAAGTCTTTATTCTCATTTATGATGGCTAGGGAAGCTGCCTTCCTGAGTTGATGTAGTTCCAGAAATCGCTGCCTTGCTCCTGGGATACATCTAGGGTCCCTACAAATAAAAGCCTGTCTAAATGTTTTGGAGCTCTTACTCGAGTCTGTGGATCAGCTGGCTAGGACCCATGTCTAGGCTGAACTCAGTGCTGCATAGAGCTCTGGCTGGTTAAGGTCAAGTCAGCAGGGCATCTCTGCTGTTATTGGCTGGGAACTACTCACTGATCCAGGGATGGCATAGGCTGGAACAACATCAGTGGCTTGTCTGTCCATTCTCTCTCATTCTCCAGTAGGGTAGTTCATTACATGCCCATGGTGGACAGAGATCATGAAAGCAAGTGGAAATATGCAGGTCTCTCAAGGCCTAGCTCAGAACTGGCATGCCCTCAGAATAGTCAAGAAATAGAAAAGTGAACTTGGTCTCATGAATGCAAGAGGACAGCTACAGAGTTCCTTGAATAAAGGAGATGTGAGGCTTTATGCACATCAACCCTGTTGACCACAAATTTCTCCATGACTGTGTTGTCCATTACAGGTGCCGTGAGCCTCAGGTGGCTATTTAATCATAAATTAACTAAAATTAAAAATGCTGTGCCTTCAGTTACACTAGTCGAATTTTAAGTGTTCAGTGGTCCCTTTTTACTGGTACTGGACATCACAGATATAAATCATGTCTATCATCTCAGAAAGCTGTGGAACAGTCCCGTCTACACCTAGCTGATATGATACAGAGGCAGCATAGGTCCAGGATTTCTGCTCCAGTGTCCACATCCTAAGCATATTGGCAGGAGCCTCAAGTGCCTAGCACTCTGAAGCCAGTACAGACAGACTTTTATTTCTAGGGACCCTAGAGGTATCCCAGTAGCAAGACAGCGATTTCTGGAATTTCATCAACCCAGGAAGGCAGCTTCCCTAGCCAGTATAAATGAGAATAAAGACTTAAAATTCCCGATCAGAAGCAAAAGGAAGCCGGCACTTAGCTGAGCAGGGATAGTAATTTGCAGATGCTGTTTTTAAGGACCAGCAGCACCCTCTCGGTGCTGTGCTATTTACACGTTGCAGAAGCAGCAACTTTTTATCTTGCAAGTTGGAGGAAAGAAGCACTGAGCTACTCCAGGCTGGCCCACCCCACTCTGCTCCCCGTCCCTCCCCTTCCGTGGGCATCTCTGCTGAGCTCCCCAACCTTCTGGCCAGCAAGCCTTTGTGGATTAAAGACACGATCTTTAAAAGAACAAGCTAACTACAAATGGTTGTGTGTGTTTCTATGTGTATATATTTCAGATTAACAGCAATTTTGAACTAAGAGACACAGTGTTGGTGGTAAGAATAGTGACTGCATAAATCAGTGTTTCTGACAGTTAGGCAGCAGACTTAAAGAGCTCCTTGGAGGTTAAAGAAGAAACAAAAGGCATTCCAAAGCGGTGTTCTTGCTTAAGGCTGTTTAATACAGCATTGTTTAGAAGAGCAAAAAAATAAAAATCCTTTATTGTCCAGTGAATGGAAACTTCGTAAAATATATATCAGATGCCATAATGGGAGTGAACTCTCTCACACACACACAATTTTTTTTAGAGATATTTAAAAGTAATGTGAAAAATGTTCAAGAAATACTATGGAGCAAAAGTAGAATAGAACCAGTATCTGCGTTATGATCCCAGCTATGTAATATTTATGCAAATATATGCATAGAAAAGGAACCTTCTGGGCAATGCATCCATAGACAGTGTTTACACACTATTGTTGCTCCCTGGTACCTGGCACCAGAGGACTCAATAAATACCTGTGAACTGACATTATTAGTGGGACAAGCCATCAAAAGTAGCAATTTTATTTTCTTT
>PVKN010035055.1:0-11685 GCA_004027915.1 Capromys pilorides
CACCATATTTCATGATTCAAAGTGGTAGGAATCAGTGACTTCAGAATCAGCAGAAATCATCATGTTAGGGTGTAGACCTCTCACCTCCAGTAAGCAGTACTATATTTTTGTTAATTCTAGTCTTTTAGTTCTCAGTTTCCACATCAACATAATAGGAAAATATGATAATACCAATGATAATAAGAAGTAGGCTTTTATAAAGTCTAGATATTTTTTGGTACAAGGAATTCAACTCAGGACTTTGCACTTGCCAGGCAGGCACTGTACCACTGAGCTATTTTCCTGGCAAAATCTACTATTTACTAGCTCTTGTCCTTTTATGTTGATTTTGTTCATACACTGCATATGAAGAAATGTGTGGCCCAGCAATCAGGATGGCAAGAGAGAGGATTCTATTTTTCCACAGTAAATTCTGTAAAGACAGTGGTTTCCCTTGTCTTTGATTCCAATTCAGTGATTTTTTGAAACATATTCAAATATTAGAAATCTTAGGGAAAGGAAGAGGGAAAATGACAACTCCAACTCGTGGTATTCTCCTGGCATCTGTGCTTACTTCTGAGGTATGTGTGGTGCACTAAACACAGTTAGAATCAAGGTAAATTAGGTTTTAGGCACCCCTTTACTTTAACTTCTATGTTTCCTTGAGACATGATGCTTTTCTCATACCACTTCATGATATCCTCAATCTACCCTTCTACCTGACAAACTCCTGTACATTCCTCAGGACACTGGTTAAGTCACTGGAGAGATTTTTCCTTGGAGTACCTTCCTAATATACCTCATCATTTCCTCCCTTTGACACCAGTGTATACTCCTCTATTATTTTTCATGCTGTGTGATATGTTTATTATGCAGTTATTTGTCTTTCTTACTGGACTATAGGGTATAGCCTATAAGTTTATAAGCACAGAGGTAGAAGTCAGTAATATCTAACATATAGTCATGACAGTTACGATTCATATGAATGGACATTTTCCACCATGAAGTCTAATGAAAAATAATCAAGTGAATACATAGAATGTATAGAAGATTTCCATGCTTGGTAACTTGCAGAGGAAAGCACATGAAGCATGTAACTACTCAGATTGATAAATATTCCTATTTCTGGTGATGCTTAGCTAGTTCAATAACAAAGTTCATGCTAACGACATTTTGAAAGGATAACCCTTGTCTTAAGAGAGAGACTGCCTGTAAGTTATGCACTCCACCTCCACTTCTAGCAATTGTCAGTCAGGGTACAAATAGGCTAAAAGAGCTGGCCAGTGCTGGGGTGGCACAGGTCCTCTGGATAATTTGGCTGTGAACCCTTCCCTTTCTCCATGCTGCCATCAGGTGCGTTCATTCCCACTTTCTTCATCCATATGACTTTCCTGGGATTTAGCTGTGATCTTTCTCTTTGACTTCTTTGGTTTAGAGCTCGCTTTCTTATATTTTCTGTATTTATGATGTATTTTCTCTCTTAGATCTGTTGGCAAGCATTCAGGCTTTCTTTTTCTTCATTCTATCTTTAGTTTCTCTCTTCCTCACCACCTAGAGGAGAACCTGAAATGCCCTTACAATGTCTCTGTTTAGAACATGTCACCTAATCTTTCTCTACCCTTAACTTTTGTTTGAATGGTTCAACATAGAAATCCCTGTATTCTTGCTTTAAGCAATTACTTTTTTTATCTATCACCAAATTATGCTTCGTATTTTGTGTTGCTAGGTATAAAATACAAATTCAAAGTATCTAGTGCAAACTCATTAAGAATTTTGAGAAAGTGGAAGCTATTAGGTTAAAGTGAGGCATAACTGAGATCACTGAGGCAGGCAAAGTTTAAGCAAAGTGTGAATACTCTATTGCCCATCAGGTGTGGTTGGACAAAGGTGAAAAGACTGTTGGCTCCAAGCAAGGGAAGAGAGCATGGTTTATAGGGCAGCTTAGGTAGGAGTGGGGGCATTGCCTAGGGAGGATGAAAAATTTGGGGTCTTTGAGTAGGGGGTCTTGGTCTGGTTGAAAGACAGGACAGTGTTGGGTATAGAAGAGTACTGGCAGTAAGAGTGTGTGCCTTGTGGTTTTCTAATGGAATCTGCTCTCCAAAGGTCGAGCTACGTGGGGCAGCTGCTACCTTGCTGTTAGTCCTCTGCACCTGCCGCTGCACTTAACAGGCCTGATTGACTTGGCAGGCGTCTGGTCTAGAGACCTGATCACAGCAGTACTTTGGATCCAGTGAGAAACTCTTCTGAGTGTAGGGTTTCCTTCCATGTCCATTAAGCCTGTCTTGCTCTATGGACTGTCCGCTCCTTGAGGACAGAGTTTGATCAGGATTATATTTCAACAATTACCCCACTGTCTTACCTAGCTCAGAGGTTATATGAATGAATAAAAGTAGTGGCTAGAACTTTCTAGTCTGCATAGTATTTGTACACACATTACGTCATTCTTAATTTTAATCCTTTCGGTAAAAGTAGACCTGATAATCACTAATTTTTTGTTATGATACATGAGCAAATGGAGACTGAAAGTAGACTCTCACCTGGAAGTGAGGGCAGTAGTAGAGGTATTAAATTTGCTATCCTGGAGTCCTGGAAGCACTTTACTATAGTAATGATTTCTGTTCATTCCTTGATGCTTTCCTAATTAATAATAATAATAATCATCATCATCATCATCATGTACTTGATAGACATTAAGAACTGCATTTTACAAAGATCATTGTTCTGCTGAAAGAGAAAGAGAAGAGTTAAAGAAATCTCATTAATTTGGAAGACTATACTTGTCTATGTTAGTTATTACCAAATAAGTATTTCTACACTATTTCAAGTAAATAACACAAAATAGTGAAATCAGCAGCGCTACCATGCACTGTCAAGAAATTAGGATACATCTTTGACTTGCTGGCCATGACAAAGCTCATAGGCAGAGCCCTGCTATCCCTGGCCCCAAGACAAGAGCTCAGTGTGCTAGGAAAGAACACTTCTATGGAGGAGGCGCTGAAGGGGTGCAGGGGGTGAGCAGATTTTGCTTTGATTTTTTGGCAGGGAGTAGAGCTGATTTGAATTTATACTCTCCTCTTGGTTAACTATGTAATTGTTTTACATCCATTACACATTAAAACAGAGTTTAATGGGATATATATAGTTTTATTTTTTGAGATTCCATGGCCAAATAAATCCAGAAAATACTGAGCTGCCAAAGTGTATTAATGTGTTCTTGAAACACTCTGTATTTATTCCTGGCATAGTACTTATTGCATCGAATTGCAATTGCCTAATGATCTGCCTGTGCCGGTTTTAAGCCCCTAAAATCTTATTTTAACACTGGTGTCTGTGCACCTAGTGATGAGGAGGCACTACATAAATACTTGATGAATAAATAATTATCTTCAGGGAAACAGGAAGTAATCTCTTGATCCCAGCCTTTGAGTCAGGATATTTACATTCTATGGCCATCGCTCCCGGAGCCCCATTCCCACCTCCCTGCTCAGCAGACTCCCACTCCAAGCTCCCAAGGTCCCAGTGGACCTTTGGGTATAGCAGCTGATATGCTGCTTGCTTGAATATTAAAGGCCTCTGCTTGCTCTCCAATTTAACCCCAGTTCCTCAGAGCCGGCCCTCTGGGACCTCTCCAAGCTTTTCAAATGACATCCAGGCAAACCAGGCAGAATTATGAAATCATAGCATTACTAATATCAACTCCCAAGCCTCATATTTTAATATTATATATGAAGTTCTGTTTAAAGACCAAGATTAATTTAATATGTAAAACAATAGATACCTCAAATTAATACAAAACATTGTAATACAAATGAATTTTATTCAGATTTGAGTAGTACACACAAAGGCTATAAGTAAATTAGTTTTATTGATCTATATTCATAGAATTATTTAAATGCACCCTCTGGTACTGAGAGCCAGGGGTTTTTCTGATGCTTGCCATTAATGCATTTTTCATTAGTGGCTAGTGCTGGGAAGCCCAAATTTCATTTGGCTGCAAAAGATTAATTTGCTCTTGACAACCATGGCCAGATTTTTTAAAAGAATAGGGAGTTGAAATAGTGACCTACAGGATGGTTCTCAGAACTATGAATTAGAGGACCAGGAAAACATGGACTAAAACTCTTCTTTTTCTTTTCCCCTGACTTTGTGTCTACTGGGAAAGAAACAGATATTTTAAAGAGAAATATGTCAGAGTCTGTGGTTCTTAGACCTGTCTCAGAAAAAGTTTATGTTCCACAACTATTTGTAATTGACAATTGACCCATTTTTAAATCTCAAAATATACATAATGCAGCAAATAGGCAATTAATTTCCAAATATTTTTGATCTCTCCTATCCTTCATTTGTGTGTTGGCATGCTTTCCTAAAAGTATTTTCTCACAAAAGGAGCACATATAATAATAGTAATAATATAATTAAGGCCAATTAAAGCCATTCAAATTAATTTTGTTTAGAGATGTATTAGAAAATTTGAAACTCCCATTGAGATAATTGATACACACTGGGGAGTTGCCTTTTTGAGTTGCTTGGATATCCTGAAGGCTGAAATGGCTCACTGCTTTGCCCCTTCCCCAAGGGTACAGTCAATGTGCTAGTTCTGTGGGGAGCCCCCTACCTTTCTCCCCCAACTAGCTCATCGTTGGAGCCCACAACCACAAATCTCTTTATTATGATAATAGAATAATACTTATGTGGACTGCGGAGGCCACAATGGAAAATGTTTTTACAAGTAGCCAGAGCTAGCAGTCATTTTTATTGTGCATTTTGTGAGACAGCTCAGTGCTTCAAGTGTCTCTCTCTCTCTCCCTCTCTCATAGTCTCAACTCAGTCTAGAAAATTGCTCTTTAAGAACATCCCTCCATCATATAAGTTCTATAAATTTTAGAACTCTTCAATGTATGCTTTCCCCTGTGAGGATTAACACCATAAACACAGCCAGTGATTAACACCAGGGCTTGAATGAGCCACACAAATTGCTCTTTAAATGCATAATGTTCACAAACTTTTGGACAGAAAAAGGCACTCCTGAAGAGTCTGTATTCCATTCCCTAAATAGTAAGTGGTCATATGACACAGGGAAAATAAGGTTTCAGAAGTCATTAAGATTCCTCATTAGCTGAGCTGGATATGCAGGTTATCCTGGATTAGATGGTGGGCCTGATGCTATTGCAGGATGCCTATGATTGGATAAAGGAGGCAGATGAAAGCAAGAGAACCAGAGAGATCACAATATAAACACGAAGCAGCCCAACATTGCTGGGCGAATGTGGGTACTCTGCGTAAACTAGGAAAGTCAAGGACCCAGATTCTTCCCTAGAGCTTCTAGAAAGCTGTACTTAAATCTTGATTTTAGCTCCCTGCAACCCATTTTCAATTCCTGAACCTGGAATATGTATATGTAGTATATTTGTGCTTAGTTTATTACCGTTGCAGTAGAGACGAATACATAGAGGAACAGAAACAGGTAAGTGTTGATGAATGTAGAATAAATGAGGAAACACTACATGGGCTAAACATGCTGTGGAGTGACATTGAACAGGATGAGACTAAGGGAGTACTGGGCAGATGGGTACTGGGCAGATGCAGGCAGGGACATAGCAAGTGAGAAGGAAGCAACAAACGAAAGGAAAAAAGAAAGACACATACTGAGCTTCCCAATGCAAAAGGCCAAATCGGAAATGCTCTAAAAGATTTTGTAGTCCTATATTTGAGAATTTTGAGTTTTGAATTAAGGATGCTTAGCTAGGAAAGTGTAGCAAATACTGCAAAATTAGAAAACTAATCTGATTTTTAAAAAATATATGTAGTACAGGGTCTACAGGGTCTCACTACACAGATTGGGCTCTTAGTGATCTTTTCTGTTTTTCAGCCTCCCAAGCACTGGGAGTACAGGTGTGCACCACCACACACCATTTCAGTCACCATCTCAGCGTGCCCCAGAGGTGGGGCTGGCACTGCAGGCCAGAGATAGAACTCCCTGGTCCCTACATTTGCCTGTGCAGGCACTTTAACCCACTGTGCTGTCTGGCTTCCTTAATCTGAAATTTAAAACTCTTCTGGCCACAAACATTTCAGATAAAAATTACTCAAAATGTATTAGCTTTCTATTGCTGTGCAAAAATATCATCAGAAACCCATTGGTTTACAAGAAGACATGATTACTATCTCACAGACTTTTGCAGGTGAGGAATCTGATAATAGTTTATCTAGGTCCTCTGCTTATGATCTCATAAAGCTTCAATCCAGCCGCCACATGGACTGTGTTCCCTGGGGTCTCAACTGGGGAGAAATTTCCTTTCATGTTCATTCATATTGTTGCAAGGGTTTACTTCCTCATGATCTGAATACTGAAGACCCTAGCATTTTGCCAGCTTTTTTTTTTTTTTTTTTTTTTTTTGAGGCTCAGAGGTTACCTGAAGTTTCTATAGGTGAGCCTCTCCAGTATGGCATTTTTTTTAGTCAAACCCATGAAGAGATACTGCCAGGACTGCATAACACACTGTAACTGTGGGAGTGGCATTCAGATACTTTTGTTGTGTACTATTTGTTGAGGAGGAGCCTTGCGTATGCTCAGCACATGTGTGTGGGAGGGGTGTGGGTATGTGGTGGGGTGACTGAGTATATCAGAGATATAGACACCAGAAATTGGTTATCGTTGCTCATCTGCCATTAGCACCTGACTTGAATATATCTATGTCTCCATTTTTCCTGAGTCAGACATCTTACAGAAAACTTGTTATTTCTACTGGTGTTGCATGGGAGAAGAGAGTGATGGGGTTGATTTTTCAGTGTCTCAACTGGTAACTCTTAGGCTCATCATGAGAATTCCTTGACTGCTGGTTGTTGGAAATGACAAATTTCAAAAATAGAGTAGAGAGAATGGGGTCTCATTTCATATTGCTGCTTGTTCCATTTTCTTCCACTTTGTTTATTGTGGGCTGATTCATAGCCTAGGGTTCTCTAGACCTGCATCTTTTTCACAGTAAATAGTTTTATAGATTAAAAAAATATTGTAAACTAAGTTGCCAAAGGCAGTTTCTTAGAAAAAGGGGGTTTCTGGGCCAGTGGAGTTTGTTGAAGAGCACAGGACTTACGTCACAGAAGTCTCCAGTTAGAGGCTGCAGTCAACCCTGGGACAGGGCAATATGGACCCAGCATTTGGGGAAGTTGCAATTTTTCAGTAGAGGATGAAGATACACATATTTCTGTGAATGTGAGCTGGTTCAGCCTTGTAAGTTAGAAATAGACCCAAATTAAAAAAAAAAAAAAAAAAAAAAAACATGTGGACAAGATAAATTGTAAATGAGACATGCCAACAGGGTGTCTGTAATTTTTCTTCTGAATGTGCCCTTCAGTTGTTGGCAGAATTTTACAACTTGCAAAATCAAGAAGAAAATTCTCAATGAATTTTGAGAATGCGCAAAATTTGCTGAATAGGTGAATGATAATGGGTCCTCACTTCTATTCACAGAAAGAAGTTCTGAGGGCTCGCCAAGGAAAACAGTGTATTCTTAAGTTTTCTAACAAGCTGGTTTTTGATGTCTTTTACATCACTTTAAATTAGATATGATTCATGTTTACTTATGGAAACCAAAACAAGGTGTTAGCGAAATGTGCAAATGTGTCTAACCTTACTGGAGGCCGTTCACATTCTTGAGTTTGGACTGGTGGTGAATTGCCTAGGACCTTCACTCCAGGGGTAAATAGGCTTGGTTGCCTGCCCATTATTGCACTTCTTCATGGTGCTAACTCAGCTGCACCCTTTCCCAAGCATCAAAGGAGTGAAATTACTATGCTCAGATCTTACATTAGCCAGGTCACAGAAATGAGACAGTGTGTGTGTGTGTGTGTGTGTGTGTGTGTGTACACCTTGTACACATGTACAATCGTGTTCTTTCCACATCAAAAATATTCCTAGGAAGTTTATGAATGGTGTATGGGTGAATAGGATGAAGCAAACACTGTTAGGTCAGGAAAAAAAATCAAATTTTCTTCCAGCTTAGATGGTAAGAGGAGATCTTGAGCAGGTAAAAATGGGCAGAGGATTATGTGCATTAAGTCAAGGCAGGAAAATAATTGCAAGGGTGGTTAGAATCAGCTAAAAATATATACAAATTTATAAGTACTTCTGGATCCTCTATCTTAAAAGGAGAATCGATGCTGAAGCTCCTTTACTGTGAAGCTCATTGGACTAGGAAAAGACCTACTTTAGAGAGAGAGAGAGAGAGAGAGAGAGAGAGAGAGAGAGAGAATATATACATATACATATATATGTATATATATATATGTATATATATGTATATTCTATTACCTTACAACACACTTTTTCATTTATAATAAGTTGGGCAATGTTTGCTTCTGAGCCAGGAGAGGAGTGGAATTCTGTTAACCACAATTGTAAGAAAGTTTTCATCAGGAGATGCTGGAAAATCAGGTAACCATTATGTTGATCCCTCTCTCTCCCACCCTGGATTGAACTGACTACAGATCTAGAGAAGTGGGGGAGACCAGGACCCAATCAGATCTGAACTTGGCCTTCAAGGAGAACAACCAAAATGATTTAATGGATCTTTGTTCATCTCTAGCTCCCACAGGGCTTGGCATGTCTCAGGCAATCATTGATTGCTTTAAAGAAATAATGTCTGGGCAGATCGTGATTATTATTATAATTAGTCCACCACTCTGTAGCAGTCTAGTGACTATACCTCACTGGTAAGGATTAAATGCAATTGGCAGATTCGTATATTGTCCTGGAGCCTAAGAGTTTGGCGCAGGTATCTTTCCCATGTTTGTTACCTATGACGGACCCTGTTATAAAGCATTTTACAATGCCATGGCTTTTTTTTTTAACTACAGGTTCTCCCACTTGCCTTGGAATCATAATTAACAATGAAATCTTCTAAGTTCACAACCTAGATTGAGTTATTTCTTCCTGTTGTGGAGAAAGCTTTTTCTGACCCCTTCTGAGTGGACCAAATATCTCTTGTTGAGTACATTCTTCATTCTTAATTATTGTATGGATTTCTGCGTATTAATAGTGGTGTTTAAACATTTCTTTTTAGCTACAAAGAGCTTGAAGGCAGGATTTGGACTGTCTTTAAATCTCTGGTATGTAGGCATGACATTGTGTATTAATTCATTAACAATTCCTTCAAGAAATTAGAAAATAAATGGGATGCTTTTAGTGCTTCTAGGTATAAAAAATATAGAGACATGAGTAGATTAGAGTTGTAAAATTGATTTAAATTTTTATTGCACTAGAGATAATGAAAAAGAGTTCCATATTGTGTCCCAAAAGATTTCACCTTAGGCTCTTTTCAGACCTACATTCAAAGTACATCAGCAGAGGCCCTACTATGTCCTCTCTTGGTACTGGGAAACCTAAGGTGATTGAGATAGGTCAAGGACTGCGTTTATAAAGCCTACATTAGAATAGCAAATCTGGTGGCTATAGGAATTTTTGTTTATTTGTTTATTTCAAATTGCATCTCCAAGGAAAGTCTGTATGTCTCCACATGTCACCAGCTCTCTTTTTGCTACCACTGGTTTGGGCTTATGATGCTGCCTCAAAAATTCTGGACACAAAGAAAGCATGATTGAAAAAAAAAAAGCAGGCCTAGTGCATTCAATAAAATATTAGCTGCCCTGTAGAGGAATGTTTTATTTTTTTACAAAACCAGCTATTTTTGAAAGAGTGATGTATCTATACCGAGCACTTTATATGGTCTATCTCATTTAAGGCTTGACAACCGTCCTAGGAGGTGGATAATAAATGTCATTCCCTGGTACAGCTAGCATTAGATGTGCCACAGATGGAAGGTGGAAATGGAGTGCAACAAGAAGATAAAAGGAAAGGAAAAATTACTAATTTTACACCTATGAACTATCTGCTGCCCCCATTAAAGAGATTGAGATAAGCAAAATGCCTAGGAAGGCTGCAGACAGATTGAAGACAGTTCTAATTTTTTGCTTTGTGGGGGTTTTCAGGTTTTGTTTTTCTTTCTGACATATGATCCAGGGTTTCTGTTTATATTATTGGAACAAGTGTTTGATAACTGGAGTCATCTATATGTATCCTTGCATTTGTAGATTTTTTTTCAAAGAAACATACAGGAGCTTGAACACATAGCAAATATACTTAGTATCTGATTATTCCCAGCTAGAATTGTTAAAATACTTTTGTAAAAAGAATCAAAGTAAACAATAACCTAGATTCCTAAGAGTGGTTCCTCAGTGAAAAGCAAATAGATAGATGAGTCATTTTCAAATGACAATTTGGCATTGCCCGTATTATTTCTCTGTAGGACTGCCAAATTTGGAAGGGATTGGTTATGACACAAATAAGATTCAAAACTTTGTCTATAAATTGGGGTTTGCTCTGTCCCTTCTTCATATTCTCTGTTTTTGCCCAGTGGAATCATGGAAGCAAGCGCTACCTGCTGTTTCTTTTGTCATTTTTTCTGCCTTGAAAGAGGGAGTTACTGGAAGCAGCCAGCTCTGAGGCAGGTAGTGGACATTGCTGACTTCTTGGTCCTATCTGCAACTTCCTGTGCAGAGAGACTTGGTCTGGAGAAGTCACCCTGAAACCTGGAAAGTAAGAAGGATGGAGGACATCGGAGGCTTCCAGAGGGAAGGCCTGAGGATGACACGCTTACCCCCATCGCAGCTCCACCCAGGCACCCAGACAGCAAATCTTAGTCCATTCGGCAGGCCAGACACAGTCTTTACAGGAGCATTCTCTTTGCAGTAGAGAATGATACTTGCAGAGAAACCTTGAACTTTGTAGGTTATAGAATGTCTTTAGATGTAAATACATAAAGGAACATAAAGGAAGCATGCTTTTTTGCATGCAAATATCTGCCTGCAATCTTCCTCCTGATTGCCTGTACAATCAAGGCTTCTAGGGATCTTAACATATGCTACCTACAAAACAGGGGAATGTTCATACATGTTTATATAGTTTTGTGAAATTACATACAACTTTATTAAAGTAGAGTGGGAAGGGTTTGGCATATGATGAATAACCATCAAATGATAACTGTTTGAGATAGAGGATACCTGTTTTCCACAGAATTATCTGCTCTCCTTTTCATTCTGAAGAAGAGACTTCTTTTTTTCCATGGGGCAATGTGCCCTGATTGAATAATTGAATAAACAAAGCTATTTTACTTCCCTTGGGTATGATGGCTGGTGAGATTATGAGTCCTCTGAAAAGCTGGTTTAAGGAAGACTTGCTCTGCTGAGTTTATGGGCAGGCATAGCCTTTTACCCCTCCTCTTCCTGCTGCTTAAATGTCCGTCAGCATGGCTGGAACTGTGGCAGCCATTCTGAACCTTGTAAGGACCATGAAAAAGAGTGATAAGGCTGGTGAAACTAAAAGAAGGTAGGATTACTATTTGGAGTTATTTCAGAGCTGTCCTTGCAACCCTGAATTACCTATTTATAGGACAATTTCATGCAAGAAAAATTTAAACCTTTACCTCATTGAAGTTACTATTATCAGACTGTTCTGGTTTATATACCCCAACTCCATTCTTACTGCTTTTATTATACTGTTTTTGCCATACATAACAAATTCATTCTTCATGGGAAATTGGTACACATACACATTGCTTCTTGGTTCCTTTTACTTCTCTTTTCTATCTTATCCCTCACAGCTAAAACATTCCCAAATCCCTTTCCTATCACTACATAGTCTATCTTTCT
>PVKN010035056.1:0-11708 GCA_004027915.1 Capromys pilorides
GATTTTGAATTTTGACATTGTATCTGGCTATGGTACGGAACTTGTATATTAAATCTAGAAATCTTTTGGTGGAATTTTTCTACATTTTCTATGTAGAATACCATGTCATATGTGACTAATAATAATTAACTTTTTCTTTCCTATCAATATTTCTTTTATTTCTCTGAGCAGAAGGCATCAAACTCCTTGGCTTAAAATTATACTACAAAGCTACTGTGGTAAAAGCAGCTTGGTACTAGTCAAAAACAGAGCTGAGCACCAGTGGAAAAGACACAACTACAAACATACTCAGCCAGCTTTATCTTTGACACAGGAGCCAAACATATTTACTGGAAGAAAAATAATGTCTTTGATAAATGGTGCTGGAAAACTTTCTCGTCCATTATGAAGACTAAACCCAGACCCATGTCAAACAACATGCCGTAAACTAAAGTCAAGATTGATCAAAGATCTAAATATTAAAACGGAAGCACTCTAGTTACTGGAAGAAAAGTAGGCTGAAATCTTAAAAACATAGTTATAAGTAGAGTTCATGAACAAAACTCAGACTTCATAGATTCTCATCTTATTGGAAAGATTTCACAGAAGAAAAAAAAGCACCACAGAGAGAAAATGCAACTCACAGAGTAGGAAAAAAGTTTGGAATATTGTCCCTCTGATAAAGCGCATCCATGTGGAACATATAATTGAAAAAATTCTGAGACCTCCCAAAATTCAAAGACCAAATACAAAAATGCCATTTGGGAGTGAATTGACATCTTCTCAGATGAAGAAATACGAATTACAAATAAATGTATGAAAAATTGCCCAACTTCAGTGGTCATTTGAGATATAAAAATTAAAACAGCACTGAGATTTTATCTCATCCCAGAAAGAATGACTATTATCAAGATATCAACCAAGAACAAATTCTTGTGGGTCTGTAGGGATAAACAAACCATTCTACACTGTTGGTGGGATTGTAGACTGTACAGACACTGTGGAAATCAGTGAGGATGCTGCTCAAATACCAAGGATTAGAAGTCTCATTCCATGCACTGAAACTCCTTCTCAGTATCTTCCCAGAAGAATTAAAAATACCATGCCACAGCAATATATGTGCACGGCTATCTACAGCAGCACGATACAGTAGCTACACCTTAGAAAGAACCCAAGTGCCCAGCAACTGAAGGATGTATAAAAGACATGGTATTTTTATACAATGGTGTTCTACTCAGCCATAAAGGATAAAGTTGAGACTTCTATAAATAGATGGGTGCAATTTGAGACCAGACTCATAGGTGCAATAAATTAGATGAACATGTTTAAACACTGTATTGTCTCCATGGAACAAGAAATTAAAAGTATACATAAGGTCTAAAATGTACAATGCATATTGTGAAATTGGAAAAATAATCTGTTCAAGTGGATGGAAGAACTCGGTTGGATGAAAGAGTAAAGACAGTAGGAAAAAGGGAAATAAATGCTAGTCAGCTATACTATTGATATCATTTAGTTCACTAAAAGGAAGAGTTGGACTAATACCAATTGGAGAATTTTTATGCTCCTGTCTTGTACATTGAGCAATTACCTTTTTTTATTTTTATTTATTTTCTTTTTTTGTGAAACTGGGTGTCGAACTCAGGACCTTGCATATGCCAGGTTTGCATGTGCCAGGCAGGCACTTGTGCCCCTGAACTATCTCCTCGGGCCCAAGAAATTACCTTAAAGACAATAACATGCAATATGTTATTTCTATTCTATGATTTTGTTTTGAAATTTTGTTTTACCTATTTCCTAAAAAACAAAAATTTCCCAAAAAATAATAAGCAAGAAAATACACCTGAGTTATACCGTAACACAGAACAAGTTTGAAAAACAAATTAAGAAAGAAAACATTATTTAAAACAGGTGTCTCAGAAATGTTAAATTTGTAACTTACATTTGTGCATGTGGAGTCCACAGCAGAAGGAGTATGTACCTACTGGTAACATCATAGAACTGAGAGAAATATAGGACTGAGGAATAAGCAAATCCGACACTCCCAAGCTGTCAACGAGAGTTGAGCACAGCTGGAATTCAACTATTTTTGGCAACCAAAGAATAATATCAGAGATCCATAATCACTATACAGAAATGGCAGTGTTGACCATCTGAATCATCAAAATGATTTTAAATACAGAAATTATGTGCTTCATTTTGGAGGAATTTCCATTCATAGTGATTATTTTGAGTATGAGGTAAATCAGGATATTCTCAGATATTTGAAAAATTGTGTGGTTTAAGCAATAAGATTTCCACTGAGCCATGAACTAAAGATAAATTATTGCATATGATATGTTATAATTCTCATGTATATATATATACATATAAATCATATATATGTTATAATTCTCATGTCAAAATTGTATTTACTACCTTAAGGATATGAGTTGATGAAAGTTCTCCAAATATGCAAGACTTAAATTTAATATTTATAATTCAGTGAAATTTCTTAGTATAATATTCCTTAATTTCATATATATGTATGAACTCATAGTGATTCTATGTCTTATAGTGATTCTCCTGTTTCAGCCTTCCAAGTGCTGGGATTACAGGTGCACGCCACCACATCCAGTCTCTATCGCCATCTCACTGTGCCCTGGGGTGAGGCCAGGACAGCATGCCAGGGATCAAACCCCGGCCACTGCATTCTGCCTAAACAGGCACTTTAGTCTGTTGAGCTACCCATCCAGCCCAATGTTCCTTAATTTCTAATAAATTGATACAAGAACACTGTTCTAAGTGATGGAAATTCCAGAAGCTTCTGATTATATACCACTGCTGAGTAAAAAAATCAAAAACAAAAATAAAAACAAAGATTGGTTAGCTATGTGAAAGGAAAAAGAAATAAAGGCCTATGGTTGCACTAAACTTTCAGCTGCTCTGCATATACGAAGATTGTTCGTTTTAAGATACTACGCCATGCAAGTTATATAAGTAGAGCCAAACAGTTGATCACATCTGTGTGAGCAGGTGTTTCACATATTTATCAATGGTTTGGCTGTTTGATCCTTCCCCTGCCACTGTCTGCCTGAGCCCCCCTGGGGATGCTGTAGGTGAGGGCTGACTAGTGTGATTGCAGATATCATGTCAGCATGTCAAAGATCCAAATTTGCATTGAGAAAATAAGCTTTTTGATATCCAGGACATAGTTCCTTATCACAGTAGCCATGCTTTTCTTAAATTTAGGGTTTGTATACCCATTTTACCACTCCTTCTACAGCCCGTGGCCTGGGAAGCTTTTCCAGTGCAGAGTAGGAAGGCTGCGGAGATTGTATCTTTCCTGGAAAACCAAGCCATGTGAAACTCTGTGCTGTCAGTGGACAAAGCTCACAGAGGTCTGGCTCCCTGTCTTAGGTCTACGCGTCCTGGCTTGTGATGCACATGCATGGTAACAAAATCATGGAGTCATTTTGACAGGCGCCCAAATCTTCATTCCCTATTCATGCAGAGAAAAATCCAGCTACTACAGAGGAAACCTTTCAGCATTATCAGGAATTGACTAGCATAAAAAAAAATCTTAATCTGGCAGAAAATAATGACAGAGGCACAACATCCGCTCTAGCATTTTGCAGAATAGGCAGCTGGCGTCTCACCCGCCATAGACAGGAAGGCTTTAGCCATGGTTTCCTCAGTACCAGAGAGCTGGCTTAGGTTTTTCTGAGGAGTCTATCCTTGCATGCTCTTCTCAAATATTATTCAGACAAAAATACACATTCTATTGCTTTGACCAAGTCCCTCATATTTTTTTCTGCCATCTGGAACATAATATATCTTATCCTTGTCAGATGAGATGCATATCAGGCTGAAGCAGAAGCTAGCTGCTTGACTCTGTACAGGCAACTCAAGAGAACCAACAGATATGAATTCTGCCAATAGTAAACTAAATTTAGAAACAAAAATCCCCAGTCACCACATTGGCTGCCCTTATCTCCCTTGACTGAGATGTTTAAAACAAAAAAGAAAAATGCACTTTTAAGACACTGAAGACTTTTTCTTTTTTTAATTTTTATTTTTTCATGTATTTAGTACAGGGTTTACAGGGTCTTGCTATACGGATCAGAGTCGTAGTGATCTTCCTGCTTTCAGCCTCCCAAGCGCTGAGATTACAGGTGTGCGCCACCACACCCAGTCTCAATCGCCATCTCAGTGTGTCCCCAGGGGGCGGGGACCAGCACAGCACACTGGGGATCAAAACCCAGTCCCTGCATCTGCCTAAGCAGATGCTGTAGTCTGCTGGGTTATCTGGCCGGGCCCCTGTACACTTTTCTTAAAGGAACCTAGAATTTACTTTGCTTACACCAAGAATAATGAGAACCAAGTTTTGCAAAAAACAAAACCAGAACAATGGACGCCAGAATTTTGGTTTGAAGCACATTCTGAAGAGTTCCAGGCCTCATGAGAATGAAAGTCAGTGAATAAATGTGAGGAAGAAAGAGAGTAGGAGTCTGGGAGCAAAGTACTGATTTTTCTGTGTTTTGAAGGAAGCGCAAACACTCAGGGGAAATTGTCGGTAAAAGAGTAAAATGAACAGAATTCTGCTTGGCAAGCTTTCTCCTCGGTGGAGTGCGCATGGAGATGGGACAGAGGCAGGCATGCGGTGTTCAGTTTTTGCGCAAAGTCTACCACAGCAGAGTCATCAGACGAGGCTGGTTTGTGTTTTGTATGTTTGTTTTTTATCTTTCAAAAAAATTTATTTATATCTTTTCATTTGAAAGACAAAAACAATGATATAGAATTGCAGAACAAGATAGTGGGAAATTAACAATGGTTAATACATTGCACATTGTTATCTTCAAAGTACCTGCTCAGTTTAGATCTGAGAGATGTTAAGAAAGCGGAAGCTATGGAGTGAGTGAAAGAAAAAGTCTTCGCATAGAGTTCAGGTTAATGGCTTTGTCTTTGGCTAGAAAATTATGATTCAAGGGTTTAGGCTTCCATTGAAAAATAATTTGAAAGTACAAACAGCAATATTTGAAATAGTGTTGCTACCATAATGCATAAGTCTTAGGGACCGTTTTATAAAACTCCCCAAAATTGAACTTGGTTTTAGTTCAAAGACGCAATCTGGTCATCAACAAAGTTAGGCAGGCGTTTAGTCAATATTAGTAAATCAGAGTCTACTGCGATTTAGCAACTGAGAATTAGTGATGCATCCAAGGAACAATGTGGAGACCCCAATAGGTCTTCTGCATCCTCCATAAATGAATTATGAATAAGACAAACCAAAAGCTGTTTAAGAGATAACAAGAATTAAGGAATTTGCAGCAGATGGTACCAGCTGTGCACATTTAATTCCAGTTCAAACAATCTGCCAAAGAGTTAGACAGAACTGCTTTTGCATGTGAAATTGGAGTATCTCAGAGCCAAGGAAGAAATGAGAGTTGTCTTTTTGGCATTGGTTATCAAACCTTTTATTATAATTAATGTTAGTAGACGCAAACCTCTCACCATTGTGTTTCTCTAGGCTTCTCTTTCCCTCTTTCTCCTCATCTTAAGTAAGCACATAAATTCCACACATGTTTGTGCACTGATATCAGTGTCGCACAAATTAAAGGACACATTTCAAGAATTAGTTCAAAGAGCACTACACTAGCCATTCAGCTAATATACACTAAGTATAAAGAATAAAAATTATTTTTGAAAATTTAAAGATAATTTTTTTAAAACACCAATATACTTGAATATATTTATGAAGGCAATGAGTGTAAATGAAATAAGATCACAAGAAAATAAAATAGGGGCCGGCAAGATAGCTCAGTGGCCCAGAGTGCCTGCTGAGGCAAGCGCAGGCAATCACAGGGCCTGCAGGTGGGTGTCCGCACCACACACTGCGCCAGCCCCGCCTACAGGGCAGGCTAAGCCAGCCACAAAAAGCGACATAAAATAAAATAAAACGAAGCTAGAACAAAGAAAAGTACTATAAATATAATAAGATATTATTATCTATAAACATAACAAAGAAACACTATTCTTAAAGTCCAGATAACTGCAATAAAATTTGGAAAAAAAAAAAGAGACCTACGCTGAGTTCAGTATTCTGAATGGATGCGTGTAACAGAGTCTTAGAAGGGGCTGATA
This sequence comes from Capromys pilorides, assembly GCA_004027915.1. NCBI lineage: Eukaryota > Metazoa > Chordata > Mammalia > Rodentia > Capromyidae > Capromys > Capromys pilorides. Next base: position 6,103 of record PVKN010035056.1, read on the forward strand.
AAGGTTAAGGAAGGACAGTAGGGAAAGGGAGGGAGCAGCCTTAGCAAGGGTCCAGCGAGGACCTTACGACACCTCCAGAGGGGTGCTGATGCAGCGGCCTGCAGCCAAAGAGGACTCCTGAAGGCTCCTGAGTGTAGGGTGCATGGGCCAGCTAAGGGCAATGGAGGTTCCTGCGGTTTGCTGGGCAGGAGCCCTGAGGAGACGGCGATATGCAGTGTGCTACGAAGTGGAGCGCAGGCGCTCGCTCGCTGAGGCAGAAGAGGCCGCAGAGCAGGCTTCGCTGTGGGGGAAGCATCCTGCGTGCACCTAAAAGAGACCAAAACGTGTCACCAGATGAAACAGTAAATATTGGCAGTTTAAAAATTGACCACAACGTGGACTGGGAAGATAGCTCAGTAGAATTAGCGCTTGCCTGGCAAGCAGAAGGGCCTGAGTTCAATCCCTGGGTCCGCAATCAATCAATCAAATTTACCACAACAACGACGTCCTCATTAATCTCCCCCAGAGGTTTTCTCCCTCACTTGAAACAAACTTAAGTTCTTATTCTTTCTACTTTCTGAAGCAGATCTGGACGTCCGTGTTCTTGTCTCTTCAGGCGTGATCAAAACGACAAATGCTGAATTCTAGAACTGCGTCAGAAAGTGGCAGGAACAGTGAAATAAATGGATTCATGTTGTGAGAGAGACTTTGAGGGGAATTAACATCAATGTGTCTTTCACCGTAATTTTTTTTACTTAAAAAAGATGAGCTGTAATTTACCATCACTCCTCCTAGGAAGAAACACAGTGGATTGCAATGCAAAGGAAAGGAGAAGAATTCAGATACAAGGAGAGGTAAGAAAGTGAAGTTTGGGATTGGAGGCACGGGGAAGACAGACGGTGATCTCGGAGCTCTGTCAGCAGTCAGCCAGATGAAGGAGGGAGATTTGTATGGAAAGGAGGCAGGCAGGTGTGGCTGCATTTAGTGTAAACCTCCACTAATGAGCACCATAGGTCTGATTTATTCCACTTCTGAGTGTGGTCGTTTTGTTGAAAGGCACAAGTAAGGCTTATTTATTTGATCTATTTTTCATGATTCTATCTGGTAATTTGAACAACTGCTTTGAAGACCACCTGATTGAATATGACAACCGTTGCTGAATTTCGGCCGTCTTGTTTTTATTTTTAATTCCATGTTGTTTCTAATTTTTTTTAAATTATTTTTTATTCTCCTAAATGAATAAACACATGCTAGGTACTGCTAGGGCTGCAGCTAACACTTTTCAGTACTGTATGAAGCATGGAGATTTATGTACAGCCACCCTAGAGGACAAGATCATTGTAAAAATGCACATGTTCTGAAATTTCAAAACTATCAATTAAACCTCTGGAGGCCCTAGATTGCTCCTGTGTACAATGGCTCTCATCAGAGCGTGAATAAGGAAAGAAGACATCGTAGGGGTTGAAAAGATAGAGCGGCACTGGAAATGACGTAGAGATGCAGTTGCCCTGTGCGCAGGACCCGGGCTCTGCCCGTTCCTGGTAGTATAATAGTTGGTAAGAGTTACCAGAGCAAATTATCAGACATGAATTTTTTTACGGATGCTTTGAGACTGAATTCATTCTGTGTCTCCTTTTTAGGGTCTGTTTATTACAAGAAATCTTTTTTCTCTCTCTCTTTTATTAAATACCTCTCTCTCTCCCTCTCTCTCTCTCTCAGACTATCCTTGTCTTTGTGCTTCCTCTTTTACACTGAAGACTGAAGTGTGAGTCTCAAGCTTTTCTCTGTCTCTGCATCTCTATCTCTGTCTCTCTCTGTGTCCCCCCACTGTCTCTCTCTCTCCCCCTCCCCCCTCTCTGTTTCCCCTCCCTTCTTTTTATGAGGCTTCTTCCATTGACTTTGAATTCAGGGTGATAGCATTGCAGCACCTTTAAAATATGATCTTCATTGCCCTTCATTTTATTTGTAACAAGCAGTAATGACATACAAGTGCAGAGTAAAATGTTATGCTTTGATACATGCTTATGTTGTGTCATGAACAAGTAATGTAAATTATCATACCATCACATCCTAGACTTGTCATCTTCTAAAAACAAGATCACAGCAGATTTCGGGACTGAGAGTTTCAGAGGGCTACACTTCCAACAAACAACTAAATGCACTGTCCAGAAGGTGTGAGGTAGTAAGATTCTAAGAAAATTTCTCATGCCTTCATGTCACTGGAGAGAGCAAAAATTATCTTACATGAGGAGTTTCTCGCAGCTTAATAATGATAATAATAATAATAATAATAATAATAATAAAAGTTTGGAGAAATTATGTAAACATATCTATTGTCATAGTGTTACTGAAAAGTGATAACTTTCTTACCTGAAAAGCATTTTTTGTTTCAAAAGCACTACTGCATGTGGACCCAGAGACAGAAGAAGCAATTGCTGTTTCTCTTCTGTAAGTGTGACTTTGCGGACGTCTTCTCACAAACTTCCCCTCATTGTTCTGTATCTACTTAGTGGTCACCTCTTCTAATTATGGAGAGTTTTACATTTCTTTTTTTTTTTTCTTTGTCATTGTTTGGTTTATTTTCTTAATGTTTGTACATCTGATTTTAGATTTAGAAAAATCCAGTTAATTGTACAAAAATCAAGATCATTTTTGCCCCAGGTAAAAACATACTGTTAAAAAGTTAAATTATCAAATTGGTTAATGATGATGTTGTAGGCAGCTAAATTAAATAGAAATATTATAGGCAGCCCGACAGGGCCAGGCCTCAAGGAGACAAGATGGAAGACAAGGTGACTTTACAGTTTTACAAGAGGCAGACACCCCTGCTGTGGGCCGGACCTCAAGACAAAAGGAGAAACAAGTGTGACCATATACTTCCCCAGGAATGTGGATCAGGGATTGATATTCTAAATAGGTATCAATCACCTTAAAAGAGCCTAAATGAGTCAGTAACCCAACCCCCAACAGGAAAACACCCTGTTCCATATTCATGCCTGCTTACAATGTGATTCCTATCCCCATTTGGTATTGGTTTTAATCAATTTTACCTGAGCAATGGTGTTTGTAACCTCATTGGTTGACCATAGTTTTGTCCCCCCTCATGCCCACCTAAGTGAGTTTCAATGGTTTCCACCTTAGGCCTGCCCCACTGCATGGCTTTGCACTATAGAAGTCCCTGGAAGAGACAACTTCCTGGGGACACCCACTTGGGACCCCCCTCCTGTCCCTCTCTCGGACAGCAGCTTTCCTTCCCCTAATAAATATATTTTGCTCATAACCTCCGTTTGTTCCTAAAATTCATTCTTCTGTTTTAGAGAACACGAACTCATCCCAGGTACTTTTCAGGTTGAGAAATCAGTTTTCTCCATATCATTTGGAGGTTCCCTATTGGAGGTCATCCACCCCAGATCAGTTTTTTCTTCCTGCATCAATGACACTATAATTTCTGGACACCTTAGCTTCCTAAGAGATGCTATTGATATGGTACCCAGAGAATTGTCCTAGGCTTGTATTAGTATTTTGCTCTAGTGAAACCTATTCTAGACATGTAAAATCTTCCAAAATTCAGACTCATGTCCTGGAAAGGTAAATTCTGGGTATGTTTTTAAACAAAGGATTGCTTAGACTGTGACTATGGATATTCATGGACAAATATAAATTTAACTGCTGCTTTAGAATCAATTAATATTTGCTGAACTAGAAGAGGCATGTTCATAATAAATATCTGATATCTTCAATCAAGTTTAAGGGTTCTATTGATTCTTTCCATAAAGCACTGCAAACAAAAATGTCAAAACAACAAATCGATTAGCTTCTTCAATGAAGCAGCCCATTGATCCAGTTGTTCAAGAGTATGCAACTGGAGCTTTATATTAAATGATGAATTGTTATGGTCTACGAAATTAATACAATGAGATGAGCACCTACACTGTGGTATCTTCTTATCCCCCAGCTTCCATTTCTACCTGGCTAATTTTACTTTTCTGACCTCAGTTGTTGTCTCTTTAACTAATAATAGTATATCTTGTTGACTAAATTTTAAGCGTGCATGTAGTTTTCCTCCATGTCCTCAGAACACTTTAGGAAAACATCTTTCCATGCATATTTTTTACTCATGAACTCTCCACACAGGATTTCCTTGTGGCTCAACTATTTGTCTCTTCAGAGTCTGATAGGCCAACTCCTCAGCTTTAAATAATCTCTGCCCATCCAGAAGTTTAACAAGTATTTCTTTCAAATGGTTGCCCTGTGTTGACTTTCACTGTTGTAGTTTGTGAATGTATTTTCTCCCCTCAGCTACACTGGAAGCTCCTTTAGCTCCCTGATATCTACTCAGGTAATCTTGTGTTTAGACGATGACTGGTACAGGAGGCGATTGTGTGTTCATCTATAGGATTTGTTCACTATACAATGTGCACAGGTATCAAAGCATAACATTGTGCTCCATAAATGTATGTCATTATTACTTGCTAATTACAACTAAAGTGAAAGGCAATGTAAACCATATTTTAAGGATGCTGAAATGCCATCATTCTGAATCCCATGACTCCCTTGAGTCAGGTGTAGTTCCTACATCTGCCTCCTTGGGATGGGAGCTCAACGTAACTTCTTGATAAATGAATGAAATCACAGATGAAAATGTTACTAGCTGTACAGAAGAAAGATGAAATTGATCCCTGTCCAGATGAGACAGATATTTGTACTTACAATCTGCATTGTGTTATGTGCAGCCAAACCAAAAGCAGCTACATTGATTTTCTTTCCTTTTGAAGCCAAAAAGATCACTCTAAGTCAAGGTCATTCTTTTCTTCCCATCTGAGACAATGTTGCTTCTATTGTTTGGCTTTCGCTGGACTTATTCTGGGAAGTATTTCAAACTTTATTAATTTGGAGATGCACTTGGAAAACAAATGAAAGAGCAGAGATGTCAGTGATTACTTGGGAAGTTTAAAAATTAGACAAATTAGAGGGTAGTATTCATGACGTTAATGTAACTCAACTATAAGGACATCCATATGCACATACCACGGATTTCAAATTTGGGAAAAATCTACCAGTACCATTTTGAATGCCTGCTTTCATTTAATATTTCGTAAATATTTAGGAAAACTCATGTCACAAGTAACAGCTGCAAAAAGGTAAAAAATTCAAAAGAGGACAAGAGTTTCTTGGCAGCTTATCCTGAAGGGAGAGGAAATTCCACGCATGGGTGCAGGCTCCTTGCTCTCTACCTATGCAGTATATTTTGCTCAGCTGAGTCTTCTGGTATCACAATCAATATAACTTTAAGACACTTTTCTATAATTGACTTTCATTGATAAAATTGCTTTCAATAGATGTTTAGTTTTTCAGCAAAGTTTCGAAACACCTGATCCTCTGGTAGAAAAATAAAAAGACATGTACAGACATAACTTAGTTGATGCTAGATAAAAAAATTACAAAAAAACAAAATATAATTATGGCTTTACTAAATTATAACTAGCTGATAATCTACAGTTATCTCAAGAGTTTGCCAGTTCTAAAAATTAGAGAATATGTAGATGAGAGGACATTAAAATTTAGAAGGTAATAATCAGTAGTCAGATAATTTCTGCATGTAAAATCAAGTGTACACTGCATTTTGA
>PVKN010035058.1:0-11708 GCA_004027915.1 Capromys pilorides
AGGAAAACATTTTGTGCATGCCGTTTGAGGGCAGGTTCCCTGTGAGATGTATTTGTATTCTGCTTTTGACTCTGTCAGGAAGCACAAGGCTCCGAGGGTCCTGAATCATTGGTTTTATTCTTTGTATTTTAAGTATCAAAGTACCAGCGTCTATGAAATGTACCCATTGCTACTAAAGCTTTTTGAACTTTCCTTGGCAATGACTATGAAACCATGGCCTGGGAACGGAGTAAAGCAGTGGGAAACTCGAAGGGCAGACCTCGTAGGGGTCGGAAACCAGTGTCAGGCCTGGCTGCTGTGTCCCCTTCTTTCGTGACACTGCACAGATGGAGCTACTCACTGCCCATGTTCTCCTGCTAAGTGGGAATAATTGCTTTCTCACATAATTGCACAGAATTGAATGAAAACACACAGGCAAAACACCCAGGGTGGATCTGCAGCAGGGATCATACTCGACAAGCAACAGCAATCTGAGTGGTATATGATGCCATCTGACAGCACCCAGTGTAGGACTTAGGAAAAACACGAGGGACAAAATAAAGTCACTGGTGGCAGGCTGCAGGGGTTACTCCAGAGATGAGTGGTTTTTTAGTAACTTGGCATTTTCTCCCCTTCATATCCTCATTCTCAGCCAGGGAGTCACTCATCCTGAAGAAGCTGAGGTGAATTCTTGAGAACCTTTCGATAACGATCATGAGGTATAAGGCGAAAATCTGTGTGGATCACTGTGACTGTGCTTTAAGGGGCAGAGCGCCGCCCCACTGGCGCCCTGGGAGGCACCGGGAGCTTTGGAGAATTAGACCCTCAGTCTGGCAGCTGGAGGCAGAAGAGGAAATCAAGCCCAACATATGGGTGGAAACTGACACAATATGATTTCTAAAATATTATTTGGATTTCAAACATGTGAAGTGGTTCAAAGAATTTAAGAAACAGGCCTGAGCTGCTAAAGCAGAGAATCTATTTGCAAAGGCTTCATCGTATCAGGATAACCAGGGATTCTACCCAGAGTCATACATGAGCTGAGCTTGTCTTTTTATAGCACATGGAAATTTAAAATAAAGTAAAAAATTTTTTAAAAGAATACATAATAGTAATAGAAAAAGCAGCATCATAAATGATGCAAAATTTCACTGAGCCAATTAATAGGAATTGAACGATGGTTGCTATATTGCATGATATTATTTTCTAATTAGTTGTTTAGGCTACCAGATATAAATGGGCAAAATGAGTTTAAAGAAAAAAACAAAACAAAACAACCATAAAATGTTAGAAGAAATTCAAAGGACAAAACAAAGAATAAAAAGAGGGGCCGAGGGGTCAGCTCGGCAGTGTAAGTGCCTGCTTCGCGAGTGCAAGGACCCAGGTTCATGCCCTGCTACCCCAAGCTATGCCAGCCCCAGAACCCTACGTGCTCCGTGTTACTCTGAAACGTGATGTGGTTTCACGTGCCTCTAATCCTGGCACTGGGGAGGCTGAGGGTCACTAGGAAGCCCGAGCTGTAGCAAGACCCTGTGCCAAATAAATAAATAAATAAATAAATAGATAAATAAATAAATAAATTTTTAAAAAGGGGAAAAAAGCATTAACTGGTCCTTTCAAGAGGCCAGCAGAAACTGGCAGTGCAATTATCCCAACTATACTGCATGTATATATCTACTTATATCTTTTCCCCTTCTTTCTTTTGTGTTTTTCCTCATCCCAATTTGTCCTTCCCATTGAGTAAAAGAACTTTTGAAGCAAAGGCAAGTGAGTCTTCAAAACCAAGAAAGAGCGTCACCGATGTGTGTGCTCTGCACAGAGGCCCCAGGACCCGCACGCTCGTCGCTGTGCACTTGGCAACGCGTCACACTGCTCGCCGTGGGCTGTTGTCTGCTCTTTCCAGGGAGTGTGTCCAGTGCCAGGACTGTACAGAGTGCATATAAACAGCGAGCTGGCGACCAGAGGCTAAGGTCCACACTGTTTATTGCTCCCTGAAAGCAATCAGAGGGTGTATTTCAGCCTCTGAAGGAGACGCAGGGCCCCTATTTCCTCAAATCTCTGTCTCCTAAGGTTTGGATGGACAAGGCCTGTACTGCAGAGACAGGGGCTGGCGTGGGAGACAACAGACCAGGAGTTGCCCAGCAGTGCCATCTCTGGGCCATTCTTGGCCCCCTTCCTCCTTTGTCTAAAGGAAACCAGGCTTTGACCTTCTGGGCCAGCATCAGAATTTTAATTTCTTAAGATTATTTCAGGTTATCACTTCAGATTATTCTCTGACCCTTGCTTCTCTGTTCCTGACTCTCAGAAGAAGGCAGTTAGAGAAGAAGCATGTCTCTAAAATATAAGTAAGTGAATTAATCTTCATTTTTCAAGACCCGACTCAACCTCTTGGTTACAAGAACATGATGGATAGACACAGAACAGATGCGTGGGAAGACACAATACAGATGTGGGTGCCATGGAGAGGCAGAGGGAGAAATTGCAGACTTGGGAGGGCCAGCTGGGTCGTGCTGTGGGGACACAGTCCACGTGGCAGATACCACTGACTACCAGCCTGATCCCCATTTCTCCTTCCTGTCAACAGAAACTAGAGCACTGGTCAGGGCAGCTGCACCCTCATCTCACTCCAAGTCCAGGGGCAATGAACAAGCCCAGGTGTCAGGAGCGGGAAGCTGCTAGAGGCAGCGCAGGAGCTGCCACGGGCCTTCATGGCATCCTTTATCGTTCTTTCCCTTTGGCCATGGTCCAGCCCCACCAGTCCTGATGTGAGGTGTTGAGAGGTGTGTGGGCCAGGGTTGAAGCCGCCATGATGGACGTGCACCTTTCCAGTGAGGGAGGGTGGTCTCCTCGGGTAGGCTGTGGAAAGCCAGAACCCCTCAGCTTCCACCTCTTCCAACACAGCCCTTGACTTTCCATTTTCTTGCTTTGCTTTTTCAATAAATGACTTTTTTTTTCTTATATTTTCCAGTCACTTTCTAGGCAACTTCCTATTTTCTCAAAAGAATTCACTTTTGATAAATAAGTTTCCACCTGGAAAATTTCATAGCCAGAAAACCACATCAATATATGCATGTGTTACTTTTCTACTGATGCAGTCTTAGAAAACAAAAGCCAGGAAATGCTGTAATCCATCAAGAGCAAAAGGGTAAATGTCATAAAATCACACCCTTAGTAATGAATTCAGTCAGTGGCTTCTACAGATGTGTTCAATATTGACACAGCATGAGCTCCTCACCAGAGGTGGCTGCTTGACCTTGGACTTCTCAGCCAAAATAAACCTCTTTTCTTTGTAAATTACTCAGCCTCAGGCCTTTTGTCACAACAAAAGCAATCCGAGCCATGCCTGATCTGCAACATGACTAAGATGGCAGCAATTACCCAACCGTCCTGCAACAAGAGCCCTGCCTTGGCTGCTTTCTTCATGGCCGAGTCAAAATGCCCAGCACCCAAAACTGAAAGAAGAAAGGTTTATTGTAGCTCATAATTTGTAGAAGTTTCACTCCATAGTCAGCTGCCTCCAAGGTAGGAGGATGGCATGGCCAAGAAGGTATTTCAGAGGAAAAATACCTCGTCAATGCATGGTAAGCAAAGACAATGAAAGCATTAAGGAGCAAGTGACAGCATCTCTCTTTCTGTCCCATATCTTCTATCTTGGCAACCCATCCTTAGGTCTCACAGGAGGCCCAGGATCAGGCACCTCCGTCCTAGCCTCGCCCATGAGCCAATCCCATCATCACACTCTATAGATCCTGCCACCTCCAAAAAGCCCCATGGAGGACCACAGGAGGCTCGGAGGGTGGGGGCTTCTGGATCCCAGCCATCATAAGTCCTAAGGCTGAGAGCCGTAGCTATGGAAGGCTGACTAGGAAGACAGAGCCTGGGCCCTGAGTCATGAGGCGCTGCCGTCCCAGTCCTGCACTTTCTGCCACCAGCTTCCTTGGTCCACAAAGACCAGACATTGCTCTGTTGCTGTCCTGTCCTGTTTTCCTGCAGCCAGGGGCAATCGTAGGTCCTCCAGTCTTCAAAGAACAGGAAGGCTCTGGGAGGTGGGCTGGTGGTGCAGGCTGCTGAGGAGAGAAGAGGCAAAGACGGAGCGGCCTGGGTGAGCTGTGGCCCTGAGGAAGGGCAGCTGGCTGACCCAAGCATCCCCAACTCTTCGGAAAGTCCCTCGGGTTCCTCTTGGGTCCGCTGGCATCCTTTTATAGCTTTCAGTTTCCCAGGGGAGCAGAGGGAAATGGCAAAGTGAGCTTATTGTTTTTCCACAAGTTACTTCAAAGACACCCTGGGTTTCTTTCCAAAAGAAAGAAGTGGGAAGAAAATGTGTGGCATTTGCAAGTCCCCCCAAGGTCCTTCTTTACTGAGAAATGATGCTTTCTCAGTTTTAAATGTTTCCATTCCAGAAAAGGGAGAAAAGATTTTGCCCACCAGCTTCTCAGATCACATAAGAAAAACATATTTGGGAATGAGAGCTGAACACTGTCCAAGTGAGGTAGGAGGGGCTCAACCTGGCTTGGGCGTTCTGTCATTTGCGTGATGACTCAGTCATGCTGATGGGGACAAGAGTGACCTATCCTCTCATTGGCCACAGAACCAGCTCTGTTCTGCATCAAACACCACAGCAGGCAGAGGACCAGGCAGTGATGTAATGCCTAGGCATCACTCAGCGCCACATTCGATGGGAAATGGAAGATCACCTCTTTGCTCCTGCTATTCCCTGACACTTCTATTTTTTTAATGTATGACTAGTAGATGCCATTTGAGAGCATAGAAGGAAGAATCCTGACTTAGTCAAATAAATACTTAGTTGAATAAATACTGTTCAATATTCTGGAATAAATGATATTCAAAGCTATGCCTGTTTCTGCTAGGCTGTCTCAAGTGCGATTTCCAGCCCTATTCTCTTTTCCTATCTTTTATTTCTAATTCTAGAAAAGTTAAAAAGATGTTTCCTGACTCTTTCATTGCCTGAGGAAGCTATTAAGTGTAATTCTAGCCAATGATGTGTGCATGGACATTTGCTGGAAATTCTCATTTAAGACTTTTTTAAAAATCTTGCGCATTTATATCTGGTGATCTGAACAACTAATTTGAAGATAGCGTCATGTAATACAACAACTATTGTTGAATTCCTGTTACTTTGTTTAGTGAAATTTTACATTGTTAATAATGCTTTTTTTTTTTCTCTCTCTCACTATTTTGTATTTTAAAAAAAAAAAATTTAAAAGACTTTTGTCAAAAGAAGGTATATGCACGTAGTAGATGTGATGTCTGGAACTTCAGCAGCTATCTTGGATTTATGAGGTGACAAGTATGAAAAAAAAAAAAGGTTCAGAAAAGATCAGAGCCTTGCCCTTGACCCATGAAGCATGGAACCAAAGGAAGGAATATTCAGCTATAAACATCTTCTAGTGTTTTAAAAATAAACTCCACATCAGGCTTTCTTCCCTGCAGGACTGGAGGTTGCATTCAGGGCTTTATATTGAACTATCACCTCAGTGCTTTTTATTTTTCATTTGGAGGCCAAGTTTCATTAAACTGCTAGGTTGCCCAGGCTGCTCTTGAACTTGCAGTCCTCCTGCCTCAGCCCCCAAGAACACTGGGGGTACATGTGTGTATCTTGCCCTCCTAATCGTGTAGACCAATAGTGGCAAACCTGTGGCCCTTGTGCTGGCCTGGGCTTACAGAGCCCCTGTGTTGGCAGGTGAGCCAAGTTGACCCCATATCGCCCCAGCAGCTGAGCATCGGCTGCTCAGCGTTGGCTCTTTGTGATGTGGAAGTGGGTCTGGGGCTGCAGAGTGGGCAGTTGGTCCCCAAAGGGTTTGCTGCCGTTGGTGCAGACCCTTGTTGTCATCTTGTTTCCTATAGTTGTCACTGCGGTTCTCCATTTTCAGTGACCTCTGCGTGGAAGATTAAGATAAGCACGTCCTTTGTCTCTTCCGTAGGGACTGAAGGTTTGTACCTGCCCTCCTCCACATCTACCTCCAGCAAGATGTCATTCGGTTAAGTGAGCTCATGGGGGTGGAGCCCTGATCCTGAGGCTTAGTGGCCTCTAGGGTGAGATTGCAGGGTACGCCGCTCATTCTCTTTTCCCACAAAGGCCAAAGAAGAGGTCACCCTGGCCCCGAGCCCCGAGAAGTGGCTCTGAAAGAAATCAGGACAGGAGGCACCTTGGCTTTCAACTTCCAGCCTCCAGAGCCATGCGAGCCAGGCAGCTGGTGGCGTTGCATAATGACAGCCAGGGCTAACGCTCACTTGCGCCAGACATTCTTACCTTGTTTTCTTGCCAGTTTCTGAAATGCTTCCAGAAGTCTCTTTTGAGAGTGTCAAGCCGTGCTCTGCAGACGGCACCAATGTTCTGATTCCAAACAAAACGCGTTCCTTTCCTAGTCATGTGGACTCTGGCGAAGAGGATAGAGTCACATGGTGCCAGACCCGGTGAATAAGGTGGATGAGGACTGTTATGGTTTGTGTCTAGTTGTCCCCTCAAAGCCTCATGCAATCATGGGGTGGGGACTTCTAGAGTTTGAGAATGACTCATGATCCACTGGGATTATGTGTTTCAGTATTGCTGGGATTATGGGTGTGGCCTGAGGCAAATAGCCTGAGGCAGAGAGCCTGAATGCAACATAAGAGAGACAGAGAGACAGACTCTCTTTTGCTCTGTGTTGTTCTCTGTACTACTGTGGTTGCCTCTGTTGCAATTGTTCTGCCACCGTGAGCTGCTACTCTCTGCCATGTGCCACTCTGCCTTGGAGCCAGTCTAGTATGGATTGAAACCTCAGTTAACTGTGAGCTAAGTAAACCATCCCTTCCTTCATTTTGGGTGTCAGGTATTTGTCCCAGCAATGAGAGAAGAGTAACTGAGACAAGGATTCATGTTTTTATTTGACAGAAATTGTGAGAACTGTTTGATCAACAAGGAGAGATCAACAGTTATGGTAAATTTTTAAATTTAAAAAAAAATTATCATAGGAAAAACCGTATTGTCGTTAGTCCCTGTTTTTGTTTATGGCTGGATGCACCGTCAAGCTTCATACACTCAAAAGCACGGTTTGGAGGAGATGACCAGGGTGGGCACTGGGGGGAGGGGCAGGTCAGCCCCCAGGGGTTATTGGGGGTGTGGCCTGGAAGAGTTCATCTTCCTTCCTGGCTCTCCCTTCACTCTCTGTCTCCCTGCTGCCCTGCCTTGTGTATTTTGTGTATTTCCTCGTCCCCATTTGGCTCTACCATTCTGTCCTGCCTTGGATCCAGCCAACCGTGGGTTGTAAACATGAACCAAGATAATCTTCCCCTTCCTTAAGCTGTATGAGGTACTTTATCCCAGCCACGAGAAGTCACTAACGCAATTCCCCTCAAAATACTGAGACTACTACTCCTTGATGTGAACACATTTATCTTGATGTATCTGTCACTGTCATGCTATTTTTCTTTAAATTTTCACCATATACTTTGATCACTGCTTGTAAATACAGCACTGGGTTCGTTGGCAACTTCTATGTGGGAAACGTCTCTATTCTCTCTGCCACTTCTTTTTAACTCACCTTGGAAACTTTCTGCTCCTCATACCTAAAGTTTCATTATTAAAACCATGACAGAAAACTCCATTAATGAAAATTCCAAGCATTTTCTTGAACCCATTCACCACTGAAGCAGACAGATCGCTCTACAAGTTCTGAACAATGTGTCCCTTTTATAGTTGAGCGCACCAGCGAGGATAGGTGAGTTACCTGCCCTGAAGCTGACAGCAAGTGGGACCTAAAACCCAGAGTGTTGGCTCCAATTTCTGATCTTTCATTCAGTTTCTGTTATCAGTGGTTTCCTTATGTGCTAAGATCTTTCTCCCTCTGGATCTGAATGGAATGAAAGGAAGTGTGGACCAACTGAAATGGATTTGGGCCTCTTCCAGCTCCTACTGAGTGGGAACTGTGTGGTCAGAGATTAGAAGGGAAACACTGGGTCCTGCGACCCAGTGCTCCAGTGTCACCAACCCAGTGTTCTATGAAGGTGTGACAGCTGTCAGAATCTAAGGGGAGTCACTTATGCCAAACCCAATAAGGAGGAGTTGGGCAGCCTTGAAAGGGTGGGCGGCTTTCTTGTACATGTGCCCAGGATAAAAAAGAAATTAAAGTACTTTCTGAAAACCACAGCTCTGCTCAAAGACCACCTCAAGTACACACAAAGCATGCTTCTGTGAAGATGTCTGGCTAGGAACTGTCTTCTCCTTAGACTGACGCAACCCTTCGTATTCCCTTTGGGTAGGGATTATTCAAAGGCACATGTGTAATCTCTATTAGTCACTTTCCTGTGACTGGGAAAAGATATCCTGATACCTACAACTGAAAGGATGGGAAGTTTATTTTGGCAAGTGGCTTGTAGGAATTACTCTGTGGCCAGCTCCCCGGAGGCAGAGACAGTGTGGCAAGAGGATGTAGTGGAGGAAAAGGTGCTCAATCCCTGGAGGCCAGGATTAGAGAGAGGAGAGGATTTAGGAACAAGAACACACCACCCCAGGTCTCGCGCTCAGTGACCTGCCTCCCACCAGGGCCTACCTCCTAACAGCACGGTCAGTGGACGAAGCCATTAATGAGCATGGTGCCCCCCATAATCCACTTAGCTTCCAAACACATGAGACGTCTAAATTGTTATTTTATTTTTATTGATAGTCATTTGCATCATTTCTCGGCCTTTTAGCTAAGATCAAGAGTAATATATGTTTCCAGTATATAATGTTCATTTCCTTTCATTGTGTGGAATGGTGCATGTACAGAACAGATCTGAATTTCCTTAGCTTCCGTTGGTCTTCCCCTCTCTTCCCTCCCCTCCATCTCATGAGGCTTGCAAGGAACATTCTAGACCCAAATCGCAAGCAATTTCATTTTGCCTTTAAGGAGCTTTGGCTGCCTTCACATCTCTGGTACACCTATGCCCATGACCGTGGTTTGCTATGGTGTGTGTGTACCCTAGGTGTGCAAATTCTGCTCATCCTGGAATAAACTCATATTTGTTTAGAATGCTCGTGTAAGCAGGACACAGATCATCTCTGTGTTACAGAGGAAGCTCCATGGTCTGTTTGCGCTAAGCGGCTTGGCTTGGTGGTGACGAATGCAATGCAGAGGCAACGAATGGCAACTTGCTGTGAGTCCTGGTACACCAGGCCCACTACCACAGGTCCCATGTCCACAGAGGCAGGTGGCTTCAGAGAGCAAAGCATGGGTACGGACTGGAGCAACACAGGAACAGCCAGACAGAGGTCTCCCATAACTGGCATGTGTCCTGTGGTGTTAATGGACCCTTCATTGTACTGAGCATCTAAGAGTAAAGACCGCGTAGAACTTTATCTATAACATTTGATGAAATGAATGATAAAAAACTGTGTCGAGGGGCCGGCGAGATGGTTCAGTGGTCTAAAGCGCCTGTTTAGGAGGGCTCAGGCAACTGCGGGGACTGCAGTTCCGATCCCCAGCACCACATGCTGCGCCAGTGCCACCACCAGGGCAGGCTGAGCCAGCCACAAAATGAATAAATAAAGAAACAAACAAACACAACAAGCAAACAAATAAATAAATAAATAAAATTAAAAAAAAAAAAACTGTGTCGAGCTCTACAAGCCACATTCTGGCTGGCTACCTGTTGTCCCCTTGAAGTGAGAGTAACTTCCTGCAGACAGGAGTCTTCCAAGACAGCTGTGGGGTCGCATCCCTATCATCCCAGCTCTCAGGATGCTGGTGCAGGACTGTCACCAATGTGGTCCTGGCCTGGCCAACACAGCGAGACCTTTCTGAAGAGCAGTCATCATAGACCTCACCTCGTGCGACTGCTCTGGTTGCTCCATGCTCTCGTCACCATTCAGAGTTGTATACTTTCCCATTTCACCATTTCAATGTGAGGAGAGATCTCACTGTAGTTTCTGCTTGATGCTCCCTTTAAATCTGAGTGGCATGCCTCTGACTATTGGGGTGCTCTTACCATTTCATATCACAGGGAAGGAACTGAGCTAATTGAAGCTTCTCACCTCACTCCCCAGTGCTTTCAGGGTAGGAGTGAAATGTGGCCTTCACCCACCATCCACCAGGTCTTCTCCTGTGCCCCATGTTTTTCCTTGCTCGGGCTCTGTCCTCTCTGGCTGCTCTCTTTTCTGACTGCCGCCTCAGGCCTCGCTCACGTGTTCAACCCTTGGGACTCAGCCCAACAGTTCCTCTTCCAGGAGGGTCTCCCCCTGCGCCGCATGGCCCATGTGCTCCTAGCTCTTCTGGGGTCATGGGCTGTACGTGGCTGTCCTCACGTATGAGCAGGCGTTGTTGGCTGAGTAAGAGGAATGAATGAACACATCAATGGTATTTGAAAACGCGAGCAAACTTAGAGGCTTATCTAGGAGGGCTTTCTGATGTGATGACGAGGAAGGTGATAGCGAAATGCCCCACGTCTGCTTTGGCTCTCCTTCTGCAAAGACGGTCCTGGCAAGCATAGCGTCCTTCATCCTGGTCTCAACACCGATAGAAGAAGGCTACAAGGAAATGCTCCAGGCTGTTGCAAGGCTCACTTCCTTTAATCATCGCAGTTACCCAGCAGCGCCTGGGGAGAATGATTAAAGCAGGTGAATCACTGTGGAGGAGCTGTTTGAACTCTTCTTCCCCCAAGGCCTGGTGGGCACAGAGGTTTGATATCCTGCTGGCTACCTTCCCGCTCAAACATGTTCCATGCAAAGTTGGCTGTTGGGCATTTCCCTCTAGATTTCCTAAATAGGGAAAGCTTTATAATGCAAGAACCATGTACGGAACATTAGGCCACTGGGGGAGCATCTGAGTCACCTTTACATTCTTATGTAAGGGCAGCGCGCTGGTTGGCTCGACGTTCTGACGGTGAGTCTGCCGGGCAAACTGCAGAAGCTCTGGAGCAGGAAGCTCTGTGTGCCAGGAATCCTGCACAGAGCAAGAAGAGGGAACCTGGGTGCGCCACCAGCTACATTTCTCCAACTCTCAGCAGCACAGCTGTTTGGGAGCAAAGCCACCTGCTAGTGAAGCCCACATATCAACTGTTCAAAGGACACAAGGATGTTTTAAAATTATTTTCTGACTCTAAGGGAGCAGAAGATGAGGAAGTCAGTGTGAATCCACGGAGTGCTTCTTGCTCTGTGGGACACAATTCATCCTCAGGAGCTCCTCAAAGGACAAAAGGAGGTCACCTTCACCCCTACAGTCCCACGACTCAGTGCCTGCATCTCACAGATGTCCGACCATGGTGCATTGCATGAAGAGGGAGTCAGATGCCGTAGCTTGGCTTCTGATTTTGCTTTTCCAACCCAGCAACTCTGAAGCGTGGCTCAGCCCCTTTTTGAACTTATAAGGAGCTCACTGCGCAGCCTCCGAAGGTGATGTCCCAGAGTGGTTGTGGACAAAAGAGAGAAAGCGGTTTACTTTGCAGGACAGGCGCCTCACTTTGCCCAGCCTTTCTCTGACTTTTAGTTTTGAACTTCAGTTCCTTCTCTTCAAAAGCAGAGCTTCCCCCAGGGTCCATGTTTTCTAGGGAGGGAAACAAGCACCCATGAGAGACGATTTTCATGCTACATGGTGATTTTAGATCATTTTCAGAAACAGCATGATAGCCAGCCTTGTGGTAAGAAGACAAATCTTTCAAAAGTTTTCTCAATCTTCATGACTCCATCCAAGAGAATAATTTTTAGTTTGTTCCCATTATGTATGCTTTTTTCCTATGCCCCTCCCTTACTTTCT
>PVKN010035059.1:0-11685 GCA_004027915.1 Capromys pilorides
TAGTGCATAGACAAGATATCATGTCTGCATTTTGTACTCTGAATAACTACTATGAAGACAACAATATGCAATGTATTAATTATTGTAACTGTCCTACTAACCTGTTTTGAAACTGTGTCATTGCTATTTCTTTCTCATTAAAATTAATAAAAAAATAAAAAAGTTTTACTCCAGACATGAAATGATACATTACTTAAAAAATAAGCTAAAAGAAGTGTACTATATACCCTAGAAAACCACTAAAGAGCAATCTTTATAGCTAACAAACCAAAAAAACGAGACAAAACAGAATGATAAAGTAAATAAGTTCAATTAATCAAAGAGAGATAAGAAAAAAGATAAATTATATAAGTAGAAAGTCAGTAGCCAAATGACAGTTAAGCCTAACAAAATCTACAATCACATTAAATGTAAATGATCTAAACACCCAAATTAAAAGACAAAGATTGGCTGAGTGAGTACAGAGTGAGTATAAAATCAAGACTATGCATTGACTACTAAAAAAAAAAAAAAAATCTTACTCTAAATACAAAGTCACACATTGGTTAAACAATAAAAAGATGGGGGCCAGAGATGGCTCAGTGGTCTAAAGCGCCTGCTTCGACAAGCTTAGGCAACCGCAGGGATCCCGGTTCAATCCCCAGCACCACATGCTGTGCCAGCCCCAATCCCAGTGCAGGCTGAGCTAGCCATAGATAAATAAACAAATAAATAAAGTTTAAAAAAAACAAAAATAAAAAGATGGGTTGGGTTCAGGAGCCCATGCCTTCAGTCCCAGCTCCTCAGGAGGCTGGGACAGCAATCTTGCTTGAGCACAGGGAACAAGACCCAGTCTCAAAAAATTAACATTACAATTAAAAATAAAGCATGGCAAAAGATATACCATACTTACTCTAACTCAAAGAAAGCTGGAGTAATGTTATCAAGCAAAGTAGATATCCGAGTAAAGAAATCACAGCTCTGTGAGTATCCATCTATCAGGACAACCTAATAATCATAAATTTGTATGCACTTAATAGTACTATCCTGAACTATGAGGCAAAGATTCCTCATTAAGCCACAGGAAGAAACAGACCAATGCACAACTAGAGTTAGAAATTTTAATATCCATCTCTCAATAGTTGATGGAAAAAGGAAACAAAATAAGTCAAGACATTTCCATCCACTAACAGAATACCCTACTAAGATCAGATGAGACCAGTTAATAAGAGAGGCAATACTTGGAGACATGAAACCCATCTCAATAAAGCTTTTAAAAATTCAAGTTATACAAACCATATTCCTTTACCACAAAGAAAATGCACTAAAAAGGTGAAAGAGGTTTTAGATATAATGATAAATTCCATGTAACTTAGCCTGACATGTGCCCCAGGTACAAGTTATGAATGAGTGTTGTGTGATGCCCTACCTGGTATTTATGACAGATCAGTATTGTCTCTCACACTTTCAGTTCCTAAAAATCACTCTTGCCCTCAAACTCATAATACCACAACTTACAATTGCATTCTTCTCAGTGCCCATTCCTTTTAAGAAGGAAAAAGAGGTAATTATTCCACATGCTCATTTACTCTTCTCATAGTTCAGGCTTGTCTGCAGTACACTTTGCAAAGATCCCTTCAAGTTTCTGAATGTCAGAAGCACTCTAGACTGGTTTTCATAACTTGGTATACCTGTTCCTCTACTTCAATATTTCTTTGGTTGTTTGAATAAGAATAGTTAAATGTGTATGCTCACATTACTTCTTTAAATCACAACCCACATGTCTTCCCTAACAAATAGCTTTGTAAAAATTTCAAAGTACTCAAAAAATATTGAATTTCACAAACTTTTCTTGTTTCATGAAACCAAATAGATTTTTCTCTAATGACTTTCAAATATCTCACTAAAGTTAAAA
Source organism: Capromys pilorides (assembly GCA_004027915.1). NCBI lineage: Eukaryota > Metazoa > Chordata > Mammalia > Rodentia > Capromyidae > Capromys > Capromys pilorides. The sequence goes on from PVKN010035059.1 coordinate 1,895, forward strand.
GGTTTCCTAGTATGTCCATAACGGAAAAAAAAAATCCGTGAAATTAATAGACATATTCTTGCTATATTGCCTTAATAAAAATGGAACTGAAGGCTTTTGAAAATCATATTGTCTAGGAAGTTGAAAGTTAAAAGAGAGAGACTTGAGGAAGGTGGGGGGATGGAATTAGTGACAGGCCAAACAGCTAACGTCCTTGTTCAATCACTGCCATAAAATGTGTGCAAGCATACATATGTGCACATACACGCGCACACACACACACACACACACACACACACACACACACACACACACACAGCCTACTTCTTTATTAAAATGCATAAAGCAGCCAGAAGCAGGAGCACCAATAAATTCTTCTGTATAAGCAGAATTTTTTAATGGCTCCCTGAACACTAATAACCACTGCTCTCTTATGCATACTTGACTCTGTTTAACCTTTTTCTGGTGCTTTTTAACTTCTCCAAGTCAGGTACTAATATGGAACTAATGTGGGGTTTATTTTCCCTATAGGAATAGCAAAAAGAACAGTGCACATTATCGTAATCATACAAGCTTTTCTAGCAACGGTAGGACTTTAGATCAAAGCCTATGCATTTAGCCTAGGAAAAGAATTTAATAACAATTGCAAAGCTAAGCAATCTTGTTTTTAAACATCAAATATTTCATTGAATATTAGTCATGGAAGAAAAAAAAACCCCTCTTGGCAAGTAAGTGACCCAGAGGAAAGCTTCTGGACATCCCATAGTCCTAGCTAAGTTGCTGTTGGCTTCAGCAGCAATGATAGCCAAAGCCCAGCCATCACAGCCTGACATTGACAAAGGGTGGCTGGACATGGGAACCTGTTTTATCTTGGGAAGATGAATTTTTGTGGTGGTTTGCACTGCTGGAAATAATATAATTTATGTTGATGGGGTAGGGACCATTCACATTTGTGGTTGCATCAAGCATCACCTCAATATTCCAGTTTCCTACTGAGTTGCTAACTGGGAATGTATTATAGCGTATCCCAGGCACAGCATTTCTACCTGTTTCATCTTCACGCAAAGTTTTATAAGTATGTGCACACGTGTTTATAATTTTCTCTTACACGTTACCTTGGAGATGCTGAGAACACTTCCATGGCAGAAATGAACAAGAGGCATCAAGATTTTTTTCCCCCTGACTTTAAGCTGCTGGATACTTTTCAATCCTTTATTTTTTCAAAAACAGAGGTTGCCTCAGCATCCTGACACTACAGTAGTTGTGTTCCAGCTACATTAATCCATTTCCTGCTGAGCTTCTGCAGAAAAAGGAATTCATTTCACACCAGCAGGGAGAAGACAAGGGAAAAATTAAGAGAGAATGAATATATGATTTGACAAAAGATAATAGCAAAAAAAGCAAGTGACTACTGGATGTGTACCTATGCATGTATAAATGGGAGTCCATGAGTGAAATTTCTAGAAAAGGGCCACCCAGGAGCCAATATATATCCCTTAGAAAAAGAAAAAAGAAATGAGGACTTACTTGGCTTTGGTGAAATGTAGCTACCTTAAGGTTTTTATCTGGGTCAAATTTAAATACCATCTTAAAATGAAAACCAGATTTATCATTTCTCTAGGAAGAATAAAAACATGAATGCTGAGAAATTCATAACAAAATTAGTTGCTTTCAGTACTAGCCCCAAATTTTCAGAAAGCTCTAATCAGACATCTGACTGCATCAACAGCATTAGACTACCTCTGACATCCTAAAAAATGCTCATCACATTGTGAAATGCATATGTTTGCACACATATTTTCAGGCACAAGACCACTTATGCATATGAGCTTGGGTAGCACTTCTGTCTTTTATCTGAAGTTAACTTGAAACCTAAATACTCTCTCATGGCACAAATCTTCAAAAAGAAAAATGGTGAAGCAACTCTTCATCTGATGTGAGCTACACATAATATAGGATAGCTATAATAATTGTAATAGGTAGATATACCAGGCAAACACATTTTTTAAAAAAAAGTAAACCGCTGAAGCAGTTTTAAAGATGTTACCCTAAAGAGATCATTCATAATAATATCCAAGAAAGAACTGGTATCCAGATAGTCAAAAATGCAGGTATCTGGACAATCAAGCAACATGGTTTTAATTCATATATTTCATTTCCTTAAGTTATATTGATGTAGTATAAATATACATCAAACCAACATATGTTATGAATAAGTTCTCTTTTACTTCCAGATTTGGAGAATTTTTGTAACCTTTCCTCTTTTTCCCTCTGATTCTCTAAAGAAAGCTACAGCAAGCAAAAGATCGAGACCTGAGTTATCTAAAAATCTTATTAGCCTGGTGTTATTAGTGTGGTCACAGCTATCAGTATAATTCTAGGCCAGCTTTCATGGAAATGCAGGCCTACATGTCTGAGAACTGACCTACCTGTAAGGCATTTATTTTGGTGTGGTTGTATTGTCTCCAGCTTATAGATGAAAATCCTATGACTGTTTGAAGGCCACATGGTGACTAACCAAGATTTGAACAGAGACTAGCCTAGTTTCAGAGATGGGTACCTCGCTACTGTACTTGCTGCCTGTCTAATACTAACACTTCCTAAGCCAAAGCAGAGGAATATAGTGTTCCTATTCGCAGGTGTTCTGACATCAAGGTAAAACTGTATATCCACCTTCGCGTCCTAGAGTCTGTGTTCACCAAGAACCAGTGCATTAAAAATCCTAATGTAAAGAGGCATTTTGATTTTTACTGCTAATGCCCTCAACTATCATGATTTTCACTCACAGTTCACCCTGGAAAATAATTGTTCATAGCATCATCTTCAAATACAAGGAATAGTAGCAATAAGCTGAAGCAACTCAAGTTTCTTTAACAACAACAACAAAAATTTTCCCTTACTACCTAGGCATATGCATTTTTTTCAAAATACAAAACTCTTTCAACCCCCTGCTGTGACAATTCTGCATTCTTCAAAAATGGCTAGCTTTTACAAAGGGCAGACAGGGTTTCCAGCTCTACAGAGTAATAACAGTGATAATAATACCTTGTGTTTCTATAGTGCCTTTTCTCCAAGGAAATCCAAGTTATTGGATTAACTCCTCCGCTTTCCTTGCCAACACACTTCCAAATACAATATTACCTTTTATTACTGTACATTATAAGAAGAGAGAAAGCATTTGAAGTGCAAATAATATGCTAAGGAATCAACAAATATAGATTATCCCTAACGCAAACACATTTCAAGAAAAATTCATATGTTTTAACACATATTCAAGCCCGTTATTACAATTCTTGATTTTTTTCTACCTTTAACTGAATTATACTTTCATGGCTAATGGTTACCAGTAAAGTTAAAACTCTTTGCATGTTTGGTTAAAGCATAGAAGATAGTTAATTTGGCACTTCTGTCCCCTGATTTATTATTAAATTGAATAGCAAGAAATTTTTTCTGAGAGTGATATGCTCTTTTTTAATTAAGTGACATCTAAAGAAAAGGCCTTGTAAGGGGGAAAACAATCTACATGCAGAGGCAGCTAAAACAACTATTTTCTTGTAGTAAGTCAAGATTGAAACCTATTAACTTCATAATTACACACCTGTTCCTATTATAAGTATCTCTATATCTTACTGAAATATTTAAATGCTTCAATTCGCCTATGCTGAGCCAACTGAAATAGAGCAACTGCTCACCTATCATGAGAGTGAAACCTACTCAGACAACCAACCTTACCAATCTCTTGTCCGCCTTTCAGAGAATATTATAATTATGTAGACAATGTGATGCTCAGTGATCCACATGGCTACTTTCTTTCTTTCCAGGAAAATATCCATCCAAGTAAGAACCCAGACAGCCAGCTGTGGAGCGTTTACTTTTGTGACCTCATTGTTTATGACAGGCAAGTCAAACAGAAACTTTGCTGTGCATCCAGCCTGGCTCCCCACTTGCTCAGTATGAATGCTCCTGTGCACTCTGGCTGTAAATAGTTTTGACCACATCTGTCCCATGTCTGGGACATACTTCAGAGGCAAGATGGGGATGTGCAGCAGATGGGCTCAGAACGCACAGAAAGCTCTCTCGTGAGGGGAAAGATTAGAATTTCATGATCACAGCGGAGGAAGTTGTCAACTCAGCAATTTCAGGCAGAGTGGCCCGCCAAACCATGGAGGATCGGTGAGGGGAAACAGAATAGGGTACGAAAAATTAAAACATGGAACTAGAATACAATAAAATTAAAAATGAGAACAGTACAGTTAAAGTTTAAACAATGGCTAAGTGTATGCTATATTCATATTGTTGGCGTATGCCTGTAAATTAAATAGCACCCAGTAGGATTTTACAAGTAATCACAGTATTTCACTTCTTCCCCATAAATGTCTAGAACTAAAAAAAGCTGATTTTCATAGATCAAACAGCCCAACATTTGTAAAAATTTATTCAGTGCTCTCTGTGTGCCTAAAACTGTGCTGGGAGTATTCCTGAATATTAAAGAGAAATCATAAATTTAAAACCAGCCCTATAGTTATTGCTTTTTCAATTTTAAAGACGACTATCCCCTAACAGGTCAATTCTCCATTTTTAGATTTATTGAACATGGCAAGATCATGTATAAGTAATGCAGGTAATATTACCTTGAATTCTGTTCTAATGGAAAGGAATGGTAATGACTGCTCTCCAGTCTTTTGTCCAAGTTGCCTGGTGACAAATGGTGTGCTAGCTTCCTTAAAAATCCTGTGGCAGAATACAAACACAAGCTACATACTTCATGAAATGCAGAGACGTCTGCACAGTTCCACGGTCTAATTTTCCTTCTTTCTTGTAAAAGTGTGATGAGTGCCGTCATCCTCATGAGACAGCAGAGACTCTGGTACCCGACGGCCCTGCTGGAGAGAAGGACACAGCTCCAAGGATACATTTCTCTTTAATACCCAGTTTATGGGTATTTTCAAAAGGGTGCCTTCCATCATTGTCTTTGAAACTTCTCTGTTCTCTACTGCTGATAAAGTTATGACAGGTTTTCAGGATGCCTTGGGGGGTACATTGCCTCCAAAGATGGTCAGAGTAGTGGTGTCATCTTTTGCAGTACAACCTGGGGACTTCTTGGTCAAGAGGTGGAGTCTGTTTCCCTCTTCTTTAAAGCTGGCCTGGCCTTTTGGCCTATTCTCATCAGTTTCAATGTGGCGGAAGGGACCCTGAGCACCTTCACAGGATGAGGCCCTCTCTCACCTCCCGAAGGCCGCTTCTTACCAACCACTTCACTGTGAGCAAGTGGGCTCAGGCCAATCCAACTTGAAAAGATGCTTTGCCTATCTCTAAATACATATATATCTATAAATATATATATGTGGGTAGGACCACTTCAGATCCCGATGGCTGGAAGCTTTAATGCCTAAAGCAATTCTTCTGAAAAAGTGCAAGAACTTTCTTCAAATTTTGAAAAGGCCACCTTCTTTTTGAATCCTGAACTGGTAAAGAGAGATCCCTGGTCGCTTCACTCCTTTATCTGTATTCTAATACCAGTTCAGGTGTTCCGCCCCCACGGCCTCATCTAAATCCAATTACCTCCTAAAGCCCTCCACAGTCACCACCCCCATGAGGACCAGCAAGATAGCTCAGCAGACTAAGCACTTGCTTAGGTAAGCACAGGGGCCAGGCACCACATGCCACACCAGCCCCACCCCTGGGCGCGCCGAGCTGCCGATGGAGTCCAGGCACAGTGGTGCATGCCTGTAATTCCAGCACTAGGGAAGGTGAAAACAGGAGGATCACTACGTGTCTAAGCTGCATAATGAGAACCTGCACAAAAATAAAATAAATAAATAAATAATTTTAAAAAATAAAATAAACACCACTCCCATGGGGATTAGAGACACCTACGATGCAGTTAGTATTGTGCTAGGCATAAAAATGTAACATGAACACAATCAAATCTTCATGTTCTCAGACTTCCATTGCGCAGTAAGCACTAAGAGTAAATAAATGCAGCTGAAGAGTGAGGCAGTAGCCAGGCATGGGAAGGGCTACTTTCAAAGTCTTTGTGATCGGATGAAATCTACGTGAAGATCCGAGTGAGCTAAGAGAATAAACCATGCGTGTGCATGCAGAAAGGTGTGCCAGCTGGCAGGAACAGCCTGTGCTGAGGCCCCGAGGGGAGTCCCTGCGTGCTGGGCCCAGGCACCAGCAGGACGCCTGGTGCAGCTGGGGTGCAGGTGATCCAGAGAGGAGATCCAGCGAGTCTAAGCAGAGTCAAGCGTGATGGACCATGGCAACAACTCCAGATTTTACTCAATTTGAGAGGAGACAGTAAAGTAGGTTTTGGGGGGGAGAAAAGGCACAGCCTGATTTACCTTAGGAGATGGGTCCAGCTGTGTGTAGAATGTGTTGTTGAAGGGAAACAGAAATCCATACCCAGAGTCACCATAGCAGCTGAGGGAAGCGAAAGTGCAGCTGGACTTGGCTGCAGCAGTCAGGGTGAAAAATACCTGGACCGTGTGTCTAGTCCAAAGTCAGAGCCAGCCCGATTGGCGAGCAGTTGGGTGCTGTAGATAATGGGGGACAGAGAGAGCCGGGCGGACGGACACAGACAGACACAGAGAGAGGCAGACAGACAGACAGAGACAGAGAGAGGGAAAGACAGACAGACAGACACAGACACAAAGAGAGACAAAGAGACAGACAGACAGACAGGGAGAGAGACAGAGACATAGAGAGAGAGAAACAGAGACACGAAGACAGAGAGGAGAGAGAGAAACTATTGTTTCAAAACAAAAGCAAAAGAATTTTAGGCTTAGTTTTGTAGAAGCATAACCAAAAAAAATGCATCATTTTTAGCACCAAGTTTTTAATGTTGTGGCCAAAGGAAAAAAAATTAATGCCACTAATCTCTTTAGAAATTATTTAACTGCCATATAAATATACTGAATTAGGGAAATATTATGAGATGCATAAAAGCAACGCGAATTCTATTTTCTTCAGTTAAAGCTTTATAAGTAAGCACAGCTGCAGACTGGCCAGGCATAATTACAGCTCCACCTGGCAGGCAGGCCCCTGGGTTTGAAGCATAGCATTTCATTAATAAAATGAAAGAATGTGTGAAATTGTATTTTTAAACAGTTGAAATGGAAAGAGCCTCATAGGTGGCAGGCTGTCTCTGCTAGGCCGCAGCCTTGTGTGTTGAAACGTCACGTGCACCTCACCTGTGACACAACCCATCTTTGCACAAGGGACACTGGCCTTCCCATGAGGTATTCAGATAGCGCACCAAGCCCTCCTACCGTAGACACTGTTGTAACTTCACAGAATTTCAGGGATAGAAAATGTACAAACCCTAGGTATCCTGATCGCACTCATATTTTGCAAATGTCTTTGCTTTCTGGAGAACACCACGTTACCAAGGAGCAGCGTGAAATGAAAATCTGTAGCACTGACAATAATTACAATGACCATGGTCCAATAAGTTTTCATTTACTCACTCAACTATTTGCATTTCACTAATGGCTAAATTACTAACTAGCAACCCAACTCCCAAAAGCTAACATCTTGAATTCCTCCTGAAGCTACCAGAAAAATCCACTTTCCTATAAAAGCAAAAATTTATGTGCAGGATCTGCAAAGTCTAACCCCTAATAAAGAGGAGAAAGCTTACTTTTATATTGCTTAAAACCAACCATCTTCCAAATGAGATTCATTATATTTCCTACCTAGACACTAATATTGTATAAGCCCGAATAATGCCCTTTCAAAATAAGTACACTAAAATATGTTTCTAGACATGAAAGAGTTAGCCAACCACAGGGTGCATGCCTGCAACCTCAGTGCTTGGGAGGCCCAGGCAAAAGGAGGGCTGCGACTTCAAAGGCAGTGTAGGCTGCACAGTTAGTTGAAGGCCCAAACTACACGTGACATCTTGTCTCAAAACAAGAAAAAAAAAGGAAATTCTAAACTTGACAAAACATCTTAATAGTTTTTAATATATTTCTGTCAAAATTCTACAGAATAACAAAAATAAGTATGTTTAAAAGCAATTTAACTTTGATTCAATAATTCTATAGAATTATTTTCAAATGCACATTAAAAAATTAATTAGCCCAATGGTGAGCCATAAGGAAAACTACATAGCCACACTCTCTGAGCACAGGGCAACAAAATAAAGAAATTAACATTGAGTGCAAAGCCAAAACCCTGACCACTTAGAAATGTGAAAACATTCTTTCAAATAACTCAACACCTAAGAATAAAATTATTGTTATTATCACTATTTAGAAATTAACAACGTTGCTCACTAATAAGAACTATAAATTTCTTGGGGGAAATGATAGATTCCAGATATGGAGGAAATTATATGTATTAAGCCTCTAATGTCTAGTTATTCCAGAAAGCGAGGTGGCTGTCAGAGACTGTGAGGGTCTTAGGAGTCACATGAGGACCTAGGAGTCAACACAAAGGCACATCCACTGGTCAGAGACAGGGCTGTGTGTACACTAAAATGTACAGCCACAATAGTGTGAAACACAGCCAATATTAAAATATATGCACTTGCAATAACATTCGAAAAGTGGCCCGTTGATCAGGAACTCATTTTGAAAAAAAAAGTAAATGAAAGTATTCCAGAATTCAGAATTCATCCTGTCCTTCTCTATGAAATCTCTTTCAGGGTAAACATATAGCTCCTATGAAGAAATAATAGAATATAACTCTTCATTTTGACAATCCCTAATGAAATAAAATATCTGGATGGTTATTATGAATGAATGTTAAAACCATTAGGTAAGACTGAGAAAGAACATCATAAAGGACGGTTTGAGCACAGTCCAAGCAACTTAGTCACTTAGTGAAATCCTGTCTCAAAATGAAAAATACAAAAAAGGCTTTCACAGACAGCAAATTGGTCAAGCAATGGCCATGACTCATCCAGACGGCTGACACCATCAAGAGATCTACAAACAGCTGTACATGGTTAGCGGGTAAATCCTGAGGGGACTTGAAAGACCCTGGCAGATATAAAAGATATATTTTTTGTTAGATAGGTTTGCTTTACCTTGGTCTTAACCATCCAGCAGAAAAGTCTAACCATGACGTATAAAAAGTAAAGCAATATAAATATACTGAGGTGTAAAAGGCCCAAGTCAACAGCTTCCAACATAGCCAGTTGTGCTGAAAACCCACTGTTATTATGGACTATTGGACTATATATACAGCTGCTTTCTCTTAGTTCAGGGAGAAGAAAGACTTGTACTAATAGTGTTTAGACAAGGTATCAAGTCTTCATCTTGTACTCTGAACAAATACTACGAAGACAACAATATGCAATGTATTTATTGGAACTGTCCTACTAACCTGTTATGAAACTGTCTCATTGCTATTTCCTTGCATTAAAATTAATTTTTTAAAAAATTGCTGGGGATGTACCTTGATGTGAAGACTTTATGGTCAACCCCAGTAACACCCACACATGCAAATACACACTGTAAAGATGGAACAGACTGCAAACAGCTGAGCCTACTGATCAGTATTAGTGTTCTAAGAAAAGAAATAACCACACCCTGTGGCCTTTCTGATCTGTGGTAGCACATCATACTACCTACGAGAGAATTCTTAAACTGAAATCTGAGTCTAATCAAACTATCAGTGAACAAGCAATACACGGATAGAAGAACACGTTAAAGAACACCATGAATATGGAGTCACCGAAATCCCTAACTGGAACATGTAATAGAATAAATACATCATTCTCTTATGAGAAAAAAGTAAAATCAGACAGAAGAGGAGGAGGAGGAAGAGCAGGAGAAGGAGAACCAGGAGGAGGAAGAGGA
>PVKN010035060.1:0-11705 GCA_004027915.1 Capromys pilorides
AAAATATAGTTCTATAAATTAATAGATTATGATACCTATAGAGTGAATGAATCAATAAATGAATAAACTGTGGAATATAGAAGAAAAAAATTTTAAGAGATCAATGGTAGAAAGCGTATATATTTTACTCCTAAGTTCTTTGTAAAAAAAATTTTATTTTTACATAATCACATTATATTCTAGACGGCTTGGTAATTTAAAATGAAAAGATAGCATACTTAGAGGTTTATGTAATTCATAAAATTATTTGCAAATTCTTAGAGCAAGAGGATCACCTAGGTAAACCTTTCACTGTCCCTCCCATGAGAAAACCATTTCTAAGAAAGAGCGAATGGCCAGGTGTGGTGGCGCACACCTGTAATCCCAGCACTTAGGAAGCTGAGCCAGGAGAATCGGTACAAGTTTGAGAACAACTTGGGCTACAAAAGTGAGCTCAAGGCCAACCTGAACTGCATAGTGAGACCCTGTCTCAAAAAGACAAAAAAAAAAAAAGAAAGACTGAATGATCTGCCAGGGTCTCTAGCCATGTGATGGTAGTGCTAACAGTTTAATGTTTATTTTATTGTAAAGACCCAAGAAAAAACTTTCACAGAGAAAAAAATCAGGTAATATTTGTTAATCTGTTTTTGCAAAAGTGTTAAGTCTGTAGAGGCAATAATAACCTAAAAGACAAGACCAAAATCACTATTGGCTAAGATTATGTTTATCTCTTTTAAGGAAACATCTACTCATCACTGAAATCTTCTTCTTGGTTCACAGGACTAGAAACCATGAAGACTGTTCTTTACTTGCTATATCTCTTGGGAACTGCAGCTGCAATACCGGTAAACCTCCTTTCTTCTATTGTTACCTATCTCCTGACACTCAATTTAGAAACCCTCCACCTAAACTATTTTCTGAAGCATTGGCTTGAAATCTTGTTCATTTAAATTATCATCTTTATTGCCCAAACAGTAAATGCATGACTTAAAAAGTCAAGATAGGGCATGTTTAAAAAATATTCTTTTTTTAAAGAATAGCCAGGTGTGGTGGCTTGCCTGTAATCCCTGCATTTGGGAGGCTGAGGCAGGAGGATCGGTGTGAGTTCAAGACCAGCCTGGGCTATAGAAGTGAGCTCAAGGCCAGCCTGAACTGAACTGCATAGCGAGACCCTGTCTCAAAAAGACTATATATATATATATATATATATATATATATATATATATATATATGTTGGAATATATATATGTATGTATATATATTCTTTAAATCTTGGTCTATATGATACAATGAATATAGAGCTAAAGGTGTTGGTATCAGTTTGTTAACTACAGAATCCAGTTCCAAAAGGTTAGAAAGAAATAAATTCCCCTATGAATCTTTTTCCATGACTATGAGACATAGAAGAATTTAACGTGAAATGCATATATAACTTGCCAACACTTTCTGCAAGATTAAATATATATTGGCTGAGAAATTCTAAATCTACAATAAAAACGGGAACCAAAGGGTTGGGAACCAAAGATTCTATCTGTGGTTATCACAAATTGCCTCATGTTTTGAGGCCATCTAAGCAAGGAGACCGGCCTAGTGCCCTCGCCCCTCTAGGGCCAGGTGGACTGGCCCCATCACTCACAGGCAGTAAGCCAGCCCCACATAGATCTGAACCTTGAGGAGCACTTCAGCAACCTAAAGCAGCCCAGAGCGTGGAGCTGGGGCTCCAATGGTCATTTTATATGTCCCACAAAAGATCCACATCATCTTCAGTTACATCAAATAATTTATACCACTTTTTTCTTTTTCAGCAAATGGAAGAAGCAACCTCTTTTATGTAGCCAAAGCTCCTTTTCAGTTCTCCCTTGCCTCCTTTCCTCACAAGGGCTAAAATTCTCGTTTTGCTTTTTGAATAATGGTCAACACCTGTGTTCACAGAACAAAGTCCATGCCACCCATTCTGGGTAGTTCTTAAAAAACAGAATTTATGACCACAGCTAAGAATCACGCTTAAGGATCATGGAGCTAGCAGCTGAAATTATACATTGTACTTGGAAATTACACAGTTGGAACAAATTATCACAGAAAAGAGTTCCCACCCATCAAACCATTGTTTTCTGTTTTGTCTTTTGAATGTTTTGGCTTTGTAAATAAGCATCAAAAGTGTCCTTGAACCAAATGTTTGTTGGATGCCATGCTTGCCTATACACATTCCAGATGTTTCTTTTTCAGTGCAATGTGGTGTAAGCAGACCCAGCCAAAAGTGAAGTATTGGATCTTCTCAGAGGATTAACCTCACTAATAAAACCTCATTGTCATTTTTCTCATCTGCTTGGAAGTCTGTGTGGTTGGAAAAGCCCAAATAGATTGCCAGAGGGAACATTAAATAAATACAATGGTGGGAAAGATGAAAAGAGAGAATTTTAATTACCACACATTTCCAAAAGAAGAGAGGTAGCCATGGGTTTTGTGTGTTTCTTCCTGCAGAGGGAAGGATATGACCGAGGGGAGGAGGAACAAAGCAGAGGGGAGCGCGTGGTCCTCCACCAATGAGTCTAATGTTTCCCCATCCATCCTAGTCCATGGCAATGCATGAAAAGAGACAGCCTTCTTTCTCCTTTTTTTCATTCTTTATGGCTTCTTTTGAAACTTTACCAAAAACTATTAGCCCTTTTAGCTGAAAAGGGGATAAGAATCAAAAAAGAAAACAAATCTATGATAGATCTATACCCCATGGCTTGCCTTTAAAGTACACAGTTAGCCTATAGGACTTGCTAATGGAGCAAAAATAAGTCTATTTCAAGTTGGAGCTTTGTACTTACATCTGGATATGTCTGCTGTCTGATATTTGCAGCATCTCCATAAGAAAAGTGTATGGGGAATACCTGCCTTAGAGAGTGGGCAGTTCATATTATTACTACCATATGATAACATATCAGGAATAATTATTTTAACTTGAGCAATTCTTTAAATTTTAAAATATATTTTTATGCATAAATTTATCTTGATATTTCTGCTCACTTCACCTTGAAAGATGATACTGTAGAAATTCACAACTTAGCAAATCACACATAGAAAGTAAATGGAATCAAGAACTGAAGGAACACCCAACCTTGAAGTCTGGATGCAACCTCCCCCCCCCAGCTCTTCTCCACATCCTCCCACTAGAAATAGGCACTGCCCTCTGGGACAACCCTCCACAGTCACCTTTACCTACGAGGCCTGGTGCCTGGCTCCACATAATCTTTGAACTAGTTCTAGATTAAAATGCTTTCTTATTTTGATTTTTTTTTATTTTTTAAAGAGAATTTTAAAAAATAGTAAAACTGCATAGTGAGACCCTGTCTCAGAAAAGACATAAATAAATAAAATAGTAAAACAACAACAGCAAAAAATTAGAAAGAACACAGAATGTCACTAAACAAAGTTATAGGAATTCAACAATGTTTGTTGGATTACATATTGTTATAGTCAAATTAGTTGCTCTGATAATTAATTCAAATTAATTATCAAATATAAGCATACAAAATTGGTCAAAAGATTATAAAAAGTTAAAGAGAGAAAAAAATTACGTATTTGGAGCTTGCTGGTTAGCTCAGTTGTTTAAAGCACATGCTTAGGCAAACTCAATCAGGTGCAGGGGACTGCGGTTCCATCCCCAGCTCCCCAAGCCTCACCAGAACTGACTGCTTAGGTAGACACAGTGGCCAAGTTCAATCCCCAGCCTGCCATGCTGGCCCTATGCCCAGGGCATGCTCAGATGCTGATTGAGACTGAGCAAGGCAGCACACGCCTGTAATCCCAGTTCTTGGGAGGCTGAACACAGGCAGATCACTATGAGTCCAATCTACGTAATGAGACCTTGTAGACCCTGTACTGAAAAGTGCAAAAAAAAAAATAGACAAAGAAATAAATATTAACTGCTCTTTTTAACAGACCAGCAGAAATCAGCAGTATAATCATCCAAGCTATCCTGTGTATATACATATATATTTCTTTTCCCTTCCTTCTTTCTTTCTCCTTTCCCTCATCCCAGTTGTTCCTTCCCTTTGAACAATTTCTTTCCCTTTCACAGTATCTACTGTACCTTTCAGACTTTATTTATGCTTTCTGGTTCTTACACTTAGAGAGGCAATATGATGTTTATGCATGCACATCTGATTTATTTCACTTATAAGTATAGTGTCTAGTTGCATCCATTTACCTATAAAAGTCTCAAGCTTATCCTTTTCATACCTGAGTAATACTCCATTATACAGAAATACTTTTTTTTTTTTTTTTAAGGAAGGGTCTACAGGGTGTTCAAGGCCTCGTTACTAAATTGGACTTGATCCACCTGTGTTCAGCCTCCCAAGAGCTGGGATTACAGGCATGTGCCACCACACCCAGTCTAACCACATCTTTTTTATCCATTCCTCAGTTAGTTAATAGGCATTTGGGTTGTTACTAAGTCTACTGGAGGAGAAAGTATGTAGAAATCTTGAAGACTTAGGGGTAGGCAAAGAGTTCATGAGCAAAAACCAAGAAAAGAAATCACCAACAGAGTAAAAAATAAGCCCACCCCCTCATCCCCCCCACCCCCACCCCTCTTCCCCCATCCCGGCTCTCCATAGATTCCAGCTCCAAGAGCCAGACAAGGTTGTGTGTGGAAACCTGGGGGACAAGGTGGTGAGGAAGGGAACTCCTGTCGAAACTCTGCCCAGAAGTCAGCAATAACATCGCTCTCCCAGGCTTGCAGGCTCAGGAAAATAAGGTGAATTCTAGACTATCCAAGGCACCATGGAGCAGGTTGAAGCATCACGTGGGCAACAGAAAGAAGAATGCTGGGCCTCTAGTGATCAATAGTCACACGGTGATTGGTCGCTGAGCGCTGTCTTTTCTGCGACCCTCTGATGGCACCGGGGGGCTTTGTCTTTCTAGCTGCTGCCCTGCCCTACGTCCTTAGCGTGCGACGTCCTCAGCCCTGTGCCGACATCGCTGCTTCCTTTCCAGCCGGGCCTCTTCCTGCTCTCCAGCAGTTGGAAAGAGCTTCAGCCAGGACTAGCCTCTATCTCTGGCAGAGACTCATACTAAAGACCATGGCCCCACCTCGGGTACATTGCTTACCTGTGACTTCCTGCTCCACCCACCTTCCCAGGTCCCTGCAAAGTTCTGGTTCTTCAGAGGACATCTCCTAGCCTGTGCATTTTTTTAGTATCTATTACAATTTTTAAATAAAACTCTGGGGAGAATGTTTTTCCCATAAAAATAAATAAATAAATAAATCCCATGAATAGGAAAAAAATTTAGTCAAATGTCCCTCAAAGGGACATTTTATATATCTAGAACATAGAAAGAGGTTTGTTTTTTTAAAACTCAAAGGCCCAATCAAACAGTCATCTGAGATAAATATACACTTCTCAGATGAAAAAAATACAAACGACAAATAAATATATGAAAAATATTCAACATCATTAGTCCTTTGATAAATGCAAATTAAAACACTGAGATTCCGTCTCACCCAGGAAGAACAGCTATCATCAAGAGGTCAGCCAATAACAAATGCTGGTAGGGATGTGGGAAGAAATGAACCCTTCTCCACTGTTGACAGGAGTAGAGACTGATACAACCACTATGGAAATCAATGTGGAGAGTCCTTAAAATATAAGAGTTAGGGGCCCCATCCAACCTAACTATTCTGCTTCTGCATGGCTTTCCAGAAGAACTGAGCTACAAGTTTTTTTATTAAAAGATTTCCTGGTGAATATTAAGGCCTGTCTATTAAAAACTAAATAAATATTTCATGAAATGTTTTTGTAACCTCTTCTGCTAATTATCAGGGAGTATATATGTACTAAGGAAATTGATAACACTGCATCCTATGGCGAATTTCATTTGATTTCAAATTTATAATATATAACACTTTTCAAAATTACACAGTACTAATGCTTTGTAAAAGTTTAAAGAATAGAAAATAGTTCCAAAATTCAAAGGTAATCATTATGGAACTGTTTTTGTTATTGTTGTTTTATTTTCACCCTGTCTTTGCAGATACTGTATAACTTTTTCGAATAACAGAATCCTTTCACTTCATAGTATATTTTGGGCATTCAGCTGAATCCTCAAAAGTTCTAGAGAATGTGTTTTGGCTGGTGGCATGAATGAAGCGAAGAGCTACCAATAACAATGATAGCAAAAGAAAAAACACCAACTTTGAAATTGGCATCTAGATATGAATAATACAAATAAAGTTTTAATCTTTTCAGACAAATGCAAGATTTTTATCTGATCTTTCCAAACCAACTGCTGAGACACTGGTAACACCCGCCAGTGAAGAAATCCCTATTATAAGTGTTGAAGCTGTAGACAATGAAAAGGAAACCACAGAAAACCATGCCAGCCACAAGGTAAGAGTAACGTCATCATATTAATATACTGTTTCTAGTTCTCATAAGGACTTAATATCAAAGCAAGATCGGAACAATTACTTTATTCAAGTCTCTATGTAATTTTTTTGAACATGATATCCCACCAACTGCCTGTAATCTTTAAAAGTCGTGAAGATTAATGAGTTTTACTGCTCAGGCTAAGGTGCGCCATACTTATCTCATTTTACAATTCCAATTCCAGTTGAACAGGTGTCTATAGAATGTGAAGAACACCGTAGATACATGATAATATGTGGAGAAAAGGAAAAATAAACATTAAATGCTACCTTATGAACTGTAAATGTGATTGTATTACCATTTGTTTAGTAAGTAATTTTTTTTTTTCTTTTTAGACTGAACAGTCTTCAACATTAAGGTCAGAAGAGGAAACCCATGGACAGTCTGCAGAAGAGGACAAGACTCAAAGCCCTGAGCTGGGACTGGAAGATCAGGACAGCGATGATGATGATGATGTGAATTTAGAGTATTCACCCACTGAAGGTAGCTTAGAGCCAAAAGAAGACATAAATGAGCCCCAGAAGAAAAAACTCCCAGATTTCCTTGCCTCCAATGTTAGTTCCTTAGTGGATTCTAACCAAAAAGAAAACATCACAAATGGAGAGGAAAACCAAGAACAGCCAGGAAATGATTCACTTCTTCATTTGAACAAGAATAGTACACAGAGCCAAGACCTAAGAGAAGAAGAAAGTCAAGAGCAGGATCCAAACATCGCTAATGAAGAAGAAGAAAAAGAGGAGGAGGAGGAGGAAACAGAGCCAGGGGAAGCTGGCACCCCTACAGATAACACAGACAGGGAAAAAGAATTTGCTGAGGGGAATTCTAACAGCAAACAAGAAGAAGACAATAAGCAAATCGATGATACTTTGGAAGAGTCCAATCAACCAACTGAAGTAAGCAAGATACAAGGAGATGAGCTTCAGCAAGGTGCCCAGGGAAAGAAAGAAGACAACGCTAATGCAGAAATAGATGAGGACAATGCTGCAAACAGCAATGGACGTAGTCAAGACACTGAATGGCAGAGCCAAGAAGGAAAAATAGGCCTTAAGGATATAGATAAAAAGACCGTTTCTGAGTCTCTGCTCCTGAATCCTACTGATGATAGGCACATCGCACCCAGAAATCAAGGGGCTGACGCTGATGAGCCCAGTGATGGCTCCCAGCACAGCACAAGTGATGGCTATGTCCCAAGCCAGGACTTTATAGAGGCTGAAAAGGCCCTGTCTATTTCCTATCAGCTCAGATATGAGGAGGAGAGAGGAAAAGCACCTAAGAATGAGAATATAGATACCAGTGAGCCTGGAGACCACCAAGAGGTAATAATATTTACAATGATACTCATCCAATTACACTGGTTATTAGGATGAGCACTGCTAGTGTTTTCCAACTCCAAAAAGGAAATTCAGCTTTGTTGATGGTCCCCTGAGATGCAGCTCTGCCTGCAGCAGTGACACAGATGAGGCCCTGCCCCTTAAAGCCTCTGCAGCTACAGCTGATTCTCTTCTCAAACCTGACATTGTTCGTGCATGAGAAGCAAGCACAGAGGAGATGTAATTTATATTGTCAAGCTAATGAACAGCTTTCCTCCAACAGGGCTTAACTTTTTCTCTCATTATTTTAAAGGACAAGAAAGCACAGAGATCATCAAATGAAGAAGAGTCTGTGAATGAAGGCCATGTGTGGACACATGGCACTGGTGAGCATGCAGCAGCCGGCCCTCTGGGATCATGTCCAGGGAGCAAAGGGACCTGCCACTTTCAATCTCCCGCTTTGGGGGCTGGAGGGATAGCTCAGTTGTCTAAATCACCTGCTTGGACAAACTCAGTCAGGTACAAGGGACCATGGGGTTCAATCAGCAGCACCACATGCTTCACCAGACCCACCCTTAGGTGGGCCTAGCCAGCCCCCAAAAAAATAAATAAATAAATAAATAAATCACCTGTTTTGGCAAATTCTCATTTTACCCCTCCCATCCTTCTCCCCAGTCCTCTGAAAGGACATGTTCCCATAATTGCTGATATCTTCCTGTGCTTGTTTGATAAACTCTGGATTAGCATGCTGACAAACCAAAACCCCCACTAAGATATCACCGCAAAGCTAATTGGCTTCTGTGAATTCATTCAACCTTATTCGTTTATTCTCAAATCCATAATTTACTACTGAGTTTAGATGCCTTACTTAATGAAGGGCCTAACTCTTACCCCATTCACAAACATTTTTAATTTTAATACAATAAAATTCTCCTGCCTTATGCAACTTGTGAGCCATCTGCCCAACACACTTCACACTATGCAATCCGGGCAGGCCAACGAAAACTGTTCTTTCACCTACAAAGAATGAGCTGCAAGAAGAAATCTAAACTACCATGTTAAAGTCTGATGACAGAAGATTCCATCTAGAAATTAGCACATCAGTTCAAGTGGTTTCTCATGTTTCCCCATTGGCAAATGCACTAATTTCAAGGGTTTCAAATTTTGTGCCTTCTTAATGAAAATGAACCTGATTGTCTGAGTAAGTTTGCAGTCATGCTTTCAATTCCTCTTTGTCCCTGCTCCCTTTTCCACACTTTCCTACTAGATTCCTGTGTGAACTTCCAGTGTAAAAGAGGGCACGTCTGCAAGGCCGAATCACAAGGAAAACCCCGCTGCATCTGCCAAGACCCAGAGACTTGTCCTCCAGCAAAACCTCTTGACCAGGTGAGTCTCCCCAAAGCTGCCCTGTAGCTAGGCCACCGCAGCCACCAAATAAAATGAGCAGGCGGGTGAGCCTTTTCATGTTTCAGAGTAGATGCACAGGTTGTCAGCTAACATTTGAAGTGATACAGAACATGGATAAACACCAGTCAAATTGAAGTATGTCAGCCATTCCATAAAAAAGGTAATAATGATTGCAAACTCATTTTAAAACTCATCTATCCCTGGAACATCTGCAGCATTTATCCTACTGAACTTATCCAAAACTAAACTGTCGCCATCAGTGATATGATTTATATGGTTAGTATTTTTTAACCATATTGGAGAACTGCAATTTTTTATGTATTTTTTTAAATTAATACATATTTTCAGTACACATGTACATTTCTTTTATAGAACTGGTGCATGTACACAGTACAATTTTTTTTGCACTATAATTGATTTTTCTGCTTTTTGTTTTTTAATTTTTATTTTCTATTAGTACATGTTTGCAGGACATGATGTTTCTCTTTATTGTGGGGAGTTTGTATGTGTACACAACACATAGTGATTGGGTTTTTTTAGTCCCCTTTCCCCTCTTCCCTGTCATCAAATAAAGAGAAAAATCTCTCTCTCTACTCCCTATTATCCATCTTTTCTTTGCTCCTTATTTATAATTTAGGTTTCTCACATAAGAAAACCATGAGATATTTAAGCTTGCATGGAGAATTGCAGCTTTAATATTCTCACCTACCCAGCCCCACCAGTATAGCACCAATTGTGAGGCACCCTCTGAGTTCTTAGGAGCAGTGCTTTCCAATGAGCATCTGGCTCCAATGGATTTCACTCTCGCTCATCTTTCCTAGGCTTGTGGCACTGACAACCAGACCTATCCAAGCTCCTGTCATCTGTTTGCTACCAAATGCAGACTGGAGGGGACCAAAAGGGGACACCAACTGCAGCTGGATTATTTTGGGGCCTGCAAATGTAAGCCTCCCTCATGACTGCAACCACCGTTAGTGGGAGGGTTTGGGGTGAATCAGTACATGGAGGAATTCTATGTTTACAGGTAAGAAAAAGCTCAAGTTGGACCAGCCAGATAGCTCAGTGGATTAAAATGCCTGCTTAGTCAGACACAGGAACTGGGATTCAATCCCCGGGGTACCGTGCCAGCCCCACCCCCAGGTCACACAGATGGGACTGAGCTAGGTTGCATACACCTGTAATCCCAGCACTTGGGAGACCAAAAACAGAAGGATCGCTATGAATCTGATCTGTGTAGCGAGACCCTGTGGACCCTGCACTAAGTACATTAAAAAAAAAAGAAAAGAAAAGAAAAGAAAAGCTCAAGTAGTTATGAGCTCAGGGTAAACACCCAAGTCAAATGAGGAAACTTAAAAACTAAGAATTCCAAGGCCTTATCCATAGAAGAATCTCATTCAATTGGACTGGACTGGAACCCTACATTGCTTTTCATTTGTTTATCAAGTAACCTAGACAATTCTAACTGAATAGGCTGCGAGGCACAGAGCCCCTGCCAACTGTTCCAGACTTGTAGCAAGATGAAGAAATGAGCTTTTGTTTCTTTATGCCACTGAGATTTAGCATTGTTACTGTGGTGTTTCTGACTACTTTTTCCTTTTCCTCTAACAAATAACGTGCATGCCTTGCTCTTCTAAATTCAAGCTCTTGATTCTCAAGTGCTGGTCCTCAGTCCTAGCCATGCATAAAACATGTTTTTGGAGCTTTTGAAACATTCTGAGTTTTAGCCTCAACCCTAGACAGATGAAACCAGAATTTCTTTAAGTGGAATCTGGTATCTGATGTTTTTAAACATCCAGGCAATTCCCTTGCACCATAGGGTCAAGGACCCCTGTTGTAATAATGAGACAGAGGGGAGGAGCCATCAGTTTCCAGAAGTTGCTGAGCTTCCAGTTATCAGAACCTGCCATAGGGCAGAAGCAAGGCCCAAAGATCACAATATATTTTTTTGCTCCTAACAGCTATTCCTGTGTGTACAGACTTTGAAGTGGCTCAGTTTCCTCTACGGATGAGAGACTGGCTCAAGAATATCCTTATGCAGCTTTATGAACCTAACCCTAAACATGCTGGGTATCTAAATGAAAAGCAGAGAAATAAGGTAAGTTATCCATAGCCTATGCATCTAGCTATGGAGCCTGAAGAAACAGTGCAGTAGGGCCACCTGCCTCTGGATGGTGACAGATGCCTACTTAAACCCCACACAGGGTTTAACATTCTTGTAGTTGTCACCCTTTATGCCACAAGACTTGGGTCACTAGCTGTTCCATTGCTATCCAAACAGCAGTGGCCTGAATAAGGGCTCCTTAAATCATACCTAAAGAAAGTTGCGGCTGGGCCAAATTAATATAAACTGAGGATTTGTGCAGTCCAGCCCCATATTAGCCCACTCTCTGTTACTGTAACTAACACCTGAGTTGATTAAACTTAAAAGAGGAAAGGTTTGTTTTCGTTCAAAGTTTTGATGTTTCTGTTCCTGATCTGTTGATTCTATCATTTGGGCCTGTGCTGAGGCAGCCATCATGGCAGGCTGCTGTGGAGGAGTGAGCTGTTTGCTTCATGGTGAGGTGAAAAGAAGGAAGGAAGGAAGGAAGGA
>PVKN010035061.1:0-11710 GCA_004027915.1 Capromys pilorides
ACAGCACATGGATCAAACCATGGTCCCTGTGGTTGCCTAAGCAAGTGCTTTAGGCTGAGCTATCTTGCTGGCCCAGTGTTGTATCACTTTTTAAAATAAAATTATGTTCGGAAATTTTTATTAGTGGTAAAGGAAAGAGCATTTCAGTAGAAAAAAAGGTAAAAAAAATAGTTGTTTTCTTTCTTTAACACTTTTTTTTTTTTTTTTGTATTTTAGGGAAGGGTCTATAGAGTGTTTAGGGTCTCACTACTAGATCGGACTCGTAGTGATCCACCTGTTTACAGTCTCCTTAGAGCTGGGGATTACAGGCGCGTGCCACCATGCCCAGTCTCAACTGCTGTCTCAGCGCACCCCAGGGGCGGAGCTGACACAGCAGGCCCAGGGATTGAATCCCTGGCCCCTGCACCTGCTTGCAGACACTACCATTAGTCTTTATCATTATTGTTTTTTATGGTTTTCTCCAGTTTTTCCCCCTCCTTACCAGGCTTATATTTTCTTATCTCTTCCTACACATACCCTTTCCAATCTGGGCATAAACACCTACTACTAAAATACAGACTCATTCAAATATAAATTGACTTATTCACTATACCAGGCACATATACATATTTTTCTACCCACTCACTTTATTAATATCATGCTGAGGTAGAAGAAGAATAAAACTTGAGTTAGTAAGAAAAATGGATTTTCAGAGAGACTGAATGGGGGGAGAGTCTTACATTAGAGAAATAGTAATGCCAAAAACTGAAGGATTTCTGTGTAAGGTTAGAACCACAGGTCCAGATGGGATCTGTTTTTAGTTCAGTTGGTAACTTTGAAGAGTAGTACTGGATGCTAATGAAAGTTCAGTCAGAAAGCCTGAAACGTTTGCTCACATTAGTGAATGAAGGAAAAGCTACAAAAATGTAGCATTTGACTATTAAGGAGAAAACACGGGAAAAAAACCCCAAACAAACAAACAAACAAACAAAAAACAACCAGGCTGGCCAAATAGCTCAGTGGTTCAATCCACAGGTCTGCTGTGCTGGCCCTGCCCCTGGGTCGCACTGAGACAGCAATTGAGACTGGGCGTGACGGTGCGTGTCTATAATACCAGCTCTTGGGAGGCTGTAAACAGGCGGATCACTATGAGTCCGATTTAGTAGTGAGACCCTGAACACCCTATAGATCCTTCCTTAAAAAATACTGGGAAAAAAAACCCCCAAATACCTAAATTAGCTCACAACTGCTCTCATGGTGTTGAATATCAAGGCACTGTTTGCAGAAACAGGCTATGTGTTCTCACAGATGGTCTATTAAGATCTAATTCAAAAAAGAAAATCAATAGCCATGGTGATAGGGATTAATTAAATCAAACTGATATGATAAATAGAACAGACAAATCTTTGTCATATGCCACTTATCTGCAATATAGGATATCATAATACAGTTAAAAAAGCAACAATATACTCATGAGTAGAAACTTATCACTCAGTCAATACTTGGCAACACTACTAAACTGATAAGCAGTAATCATTTTCCCTTTTTTTTTTTTTTTTTTTTTTTTTTTTTTTTTTTTTTTTTTTTGGTGGAACCCATGATCAAACTCAGGACCTTGCACTTGCCAGGCAGGCACTTGTGCCCCTGAGCTATCTCCTTGGCCCCAAATTAAAGCCTGTAGTTTTTGCTTTTCTTTAAATTTTTTCCCTTTTTAAAAATATAGCTACTAATTTTAGTTGGTTGCTTAGAAACATTAAGAAAAATGCGTAAAAGCCAATGCAAAAAAATCCTTATTTATGCTGGGGGCTTGCAGTATATTAAAAAATGTGAAGAACATAATACAACTATGTATGAGGGTGTATGTTATCAAAACAAATTTTGCCAACTCAGTTTTCATAGGCTGCCTCTAGTTAGAAATTAATGATATATAGCTTTCTACAACCACATTTATTAAAATGAAGAGTAATGTTTTTAATTAGCTACATCAATAAGAGACTACAGACTATTCCTGGATGGCAAGAGCCACATCAGAAGTAAACTTGAATAAACATGAGTTTCTGTCGTACACTGGGTGTTCAGTAGGAGGAACCTCGGCTTTGTTCCTTATCTTCTCACCAGCTAAAGATGAAGTACTCACGTAAAAAGATTTGCTGCTGGTATGCATGTTCAAAAAAAATTGTTACACTCTAAGTTTCCTACCTGATGGAAAAGCATCATGTTTATAAATGAAAGAAAATGTCTTACGCTGGCTGAGTACTTACTCTGTTAATCTTAGATAAATACCTAAACTCCTTAGGTCTCAGTTCCAATAGTATAAAATAAAAGAAGTGCCCTAAGTCAATCATTCCTAAGATTCCAAAGAAGAAATTTAGGAGCTGGGTAGACAGCTTGGCTGTCTAAGTGCCTGACTGGCAAAACCCAGGACATGGGTTAGATCCCTGGTACCACATGCCGTGCCGGCCCTGGAACCCTGGGTACACCTAACCAGCCATCAAAGCAAGTGTGAGGGTGTGTGCCTGTAATCCCAGGGCTGGGGAGGCTGAGACAGGAAGATCACTACAAGTCTGAATTGTGTAGTAAGACCCTGTACCAAATAAATAAACAAATAAATAAAATTTTAAAAAACTATGGATTTCTGTTGGTCTATGGAAAGGAGCAGTTAATGCTTAAATTGTCTTGTTTCCTCTTTTCAATTATAATTTCTTACATATTTTGTTTTTCTCTCTTCTTTCAATTTCGCATGCATATATCTGATAATATGAACAACTAGTTGGAAGACAACCCTGCATTACAACAAATACTGTGAAATTCATATTAAGTGAAATTCTGTATCACTTCTAATAAAAAGAAAGTACATTTTAAAAAAAGAAATTTAAAGGCTGTTTCAAGAATTATGAATGGGTGTTTACAGTTTCCTGGCTTTTTTCTGTTTAATGTACTGGCTCTTAAAAATTTTTTTGGTTTGTTCTGTTTTAAACTGTTTTCCACAAAAAGTAAGAAATAAAAAAAACCAGGTATTTAGGAACAAAATGAACAAGTCTCATAACAAAAAATGTTAAAACAATTCTCTAAAACAGTGACCTATATGATATGTAAGAGAGAAACTGAAGAAGCATGCAACTTAAAATGTGTGTATCATAAAAAAGCTGATTTTAATTATAAATTCCTGCACTACAACACACTGTAAGAAAAGTTCTGAAAGAGGAGTCAAGATTCCTAGGTCTACATGTTACATTCACAGATATGATAGCTTCAATCTGTCTGTAAGTTTTTTGATTCTTTTTTAATCAAGAGATGGGCGTCTAACTCTTTTCCCATTGAATATGGGCCAGCTTTAATAGATCCCTGTTAAAAAAAATGTGGCCAAAGTCATACTGTATGACTGGGTTATTGAAGATAATAAAATTTTTGCTTAACTCTCACTTCTGGGATGTTCATCCTCGAAACTCAGTCACCATGCTATGGGGAAGCCACACAACACAGAAGGACTCATATAAACGTTGTACCCCAGTTTCTATTAAGGTTGAAGCCCACAGCTGAAGGTAGAAGGAACTAATGATCCTGCCCTAGGCTTTTACCCTTAATCTTGGCTTGGCTATCTAGCGGGCAGATAAAATCTCTACCTCTTCTTTCTACTTTGCTATCTGAATCATATGAGAACAGTCAGTTCACCTCAGGGCTCAACTCAAGAGAGTTGGAGAGGATGAGTTTCTGACAGTGGAATACAAAATCAAATTACAGCTCTCCTCCATGTCCAAGAAATGGTCTTTTGTTTCCAAATTCACTCACACAGAGAGGATCAGTAGTTACTGCTGGATGGAAAGGTAGGGCAATGTAATTAAAGTTGGCTCATCAAGGCTTTAATTTTTTTTAAGGCTTTAATTTTTTTTAAGGCTTTAATTTTTAATTGTTCGTTTGTTTTGGGACAAGTTCTCACTATGCAGTCCAAGCTGCCCTTTAACTCACTATGTAACTCAGGCTAGCCTTGAACTTATAGCAATCCTCTTACCTCTGACTGATGGTATTATAGGCATGTGCCACCACACCTGGCTTAATGCTAAAATTTTAAAGTGTTCATAATATTTTCCTGGTTTGAGTCCCAAGTTCACGGGTTTTAATTTTATTATCTAAGCACACAGAAATGTGAAAAATACCCAAGACACATGATATGCTTTCAACTCTGGGGAATCTATAACTGAGCCCCATTATAAACCCTCCACCCCCAGTTTAACATTTATATGTATATAAATATAGCATATACATGTATAATCACATTTATTGAATTTAATAAGACATTAAATACTTTTGAAAGATTGTTTTCATGCAAATGATCAGATAGCTTCTTTATTATCCTACTTTTCCAGGTGGGAAAATAAGTACAGAGAGGTGAAGTAACTCGACTAAGCTTGTACAGTAAGTTACTGAGCCAGGAGTCAAATCCAGCCTGAGAAGGCACAAAGCTCGTATTTCTTCCACTACTGAGCAATGCCAAACTTCCTACCATGAATAAAAGGAAATAGTGAAATGAAACCAAATGGAAGTTGGAGATAGTAAAATATAAAAAGTTCAACAGGATCAAGAAAATTATATATGGCAAAATAAACCTTCAAATCATAAAACGTAAGTGTACAGGATATATCATAAATCCTAATGCTCAAACTTTCTCATTCTATAAATGAGCAAATAAAGGTTCATGAAGTATAGCTATTTAAGATTATACTGGCAGTTATAGGTAGTTGACAAAGTCTTGATTCTTACTTAGTATCATAATAGTGTGTGCATACTAGGCAGGTAATAAATGAACAACAATGTAAAAGATCTTTCTGTTACTTTAGTACTTTGGTACTGTATTACTTTAATAATGTAGGAACTTAAAATAAGGAAATATCGCAGTGGATTAGTTTTAACAGGTGGTGTTATATGACTGTCTACAGGATGATTTTTCTGAACAATTAGCAAAAAATAAAATTGAAGGTGAGAGAAAGAAGAAAGGAGGAAAAAAAAGCTTTGAATTACAGAACTTTACCTATCACAGCCAAATAAAGCAATGCCTTCGCTGGTTTATAGAGATGTACTTCTACTAAATTGAATGATATGTTCATAAAACTGTAATAAAAGCATGAATGAAACAGTTTATGGATTTAGTTATAAAAATATACAAAGGTTATTTCTATGAAATGTTACCATTAATGAAATCTGCCTGCTAATGAGCTATCTTACAAAACTTATTATAGCTTTTTGTCTTTTAAGCAAAGGTCTACAGGGTGTTTAGGGTCTCACTACTAGATCAGACTTGTAGTGATCCACCTGTTTTCAGCCTCCCAAGAGCTGGGATTACAAGCAAGTGCCACCACACTCAGTCTCAATTGCCATCTCAGCATGCCCTGGGCCTGGGGCTAGCATGGTAGGCCCAGGGGATTGAAGTCTCAGCTCCAGCACCTGCTTGCAGGTTCTTTAATCCGCTGAGCTATTTGGCTTGCCCCATAGTTTTGAGAAAGGTCTGCTATAGGTTTCACAAACTGGCTAGAAAAAAAAAATGCTTTCCATTCATTTCCTCATTCAGTACATTATTTACTGAGTATAGGCCACACAGAAAGATATCTTGAATACTTGAATACACTAAAAAAGGTTCTGGACAATGTACATGTAGTTATTTATTTTAAGAAAAAGAGGACATTTTGTGTGTGTGTGTGTGTGTATGTGTGTGTGTGTGTGTGTGTGTGTATATATATATATATACATATATATATATATATATATGGAAACAATACAAGAAAAAGAAAAAAGTATGACAATGAGACATCTAAAACTTATTTTTATAGTTTTTATTTTTGAAGTGCATGAATGCCACATACTCAAAAAAGTTAACCTTACTATTTAAAAAAGAACACCTATTCATCTCCAAAAACTTTTCATCTTCAGCAAAAAGTTTCTACAACATATACATTACTAAGGAGTCAGATAAGCAATAAATGCAGCAAAATATTTAAGTTCTTCATAGGTATACCTTTCTCTAAGAATAGCTAAGAAAAGTCAAATCCAAGGTACACTTTGACCTAGGGAAAGAGCTTAAAGATTTACTCAAAAAAAAAAAATGTATTTTCGAATGAAATTTGGACATGAAGTCAATTAAGGTCCTGAAAATACTTAAATGTTAGAACCAAAGCCGTAAGTCCTTTGCTCTCCCCAAATAACAAGAGCTGTTCTGGGTTTCCTTTAACAATTTATCTCCCCATATACCAGTACCTGAAAGTGCTCTTAGAGAAATAGTGAAATGCTGTGATGCTTAATTTATAAATAGATCATGAGACCCACACACAGGTCCAGTAACTCCCTGAAATGAAAACCACTTTGCTCTTCCCTGGCTATTTCAGAATGTCAATGATAAATTTCTCCAGAGTATAAAAACTCTGAAGTTCATCACATCAGGGCTCTGCTAGGTAAAAATCATAAAATGGGCTGAGCTGGGAATAAAATTTTGCCCTGAAAGTTCATGTCTACTATTTTCTGAATAACCAAGAGTGTAAATATACTGGGCTGGCCAAATAGCTCAGCAGATTAAAGCACCTGCAAACAGGCGCAGGGGTGGGGGGGTTCACACACTGAGATAGCAATTGAGACTGGGTGTGATGGTGCACACCTGTAATCCCAGGTCTTGGGAGGCTGTAAACAGGCAGATCACGATGAATCTGATCTAGTAGCAAGACCTTGGAACGCCCTATAGACCCTTCTCTAAAATATAAATAAATATAAAGAGTATAAATATACCTTAAAATCGCTGAGAAAGAATTATTTTGTTTCTTTTAAAGATATTCTGTGATATTTGCAAATGCTTTAAATAAATCTGAAAAGAGGCAAAAAAGGAGAGAATCTAGCATTGTCCTTCCACATCCCTCAACTCCTACTTTAAGCACCTTCTAAAATGTTTCTCTCAAGGTATCTCATCTTGGGGCCAGCGGCATGGCTCAGTGCTCTAAAGTGCCTGCTTAGGCAAGCCTAGACAACTGTAGGGACTGTGATTCGATCCCTAACACCACATGCTGCGCCAGCCCTATAAAAAAAAAGTTCTGGAATCAAGATACCTCATCTCTAACAACTGTTTCAGTAGGTAAAATGCTTACATTTCTGAGTCTCTAAAAGGACAGCCAACTTGACAGTCATATGTAGTCATGTGATCTATAGGGAGGAAAAGCATCCCTCGACTACTAAGTAAACATACTCTGGGCTCTATAGCTTCTCCACTACCATGTGAAGACTAGAAGGGGAGAGAAGCTCTTACAAGATAATATAAAACTGCCAAGAATGAAGCATCTTTGGGGAAATATCAACAAGTAAGGCAGACTTCTTAGAAGATCAAAGAAACAGAAACATGCTTACATGTGGACAACTCAATCCAAGTTTCCATTTGATAAAACAGCACCCTTGACCAGTGAAGGCCTGAATTTAAGAGGCATTCAAACAAAACGCTAGAAGTCAGCATCAGAAGTCATAACAAGGTAGTGAAGTCTGCTAAATGGTCTCCTCATCAAGAGTGGTACATGCAATTTCACATAAGTCTAGATTCCACAAAGACTGGCACCAATGAGAGACAAGCAGCCAAACAGTGGGAGCTCAACAGGTGGATCACACTTGGGGCCAAAACATCCACTCAAGGACTTGGGGGCAGACCCAGTATGATCAAAATATGCAGTAAATGTCTAAATTTTTAAAAAACTGTTACAGTAAAAACTGTATTCCCATTACCCCCCCACCCCCCAAAAAAATACTGTCTTGCTTTGAACATATTTATTCCTCAGCCTTACAACTTTTAGCACCCCTTTGGAAGTCCTCTTTCAGATCTCTGTGACATGTGATAAAAAATATGGTGA
This sequence comes from Capromys pilorides, assembly GCA_004027915.1. Classification (NCBI taxonomy): domain Eukaryota; kingdom Metazoa; phylum Chordata; class Mammalia; order Rodentia; family Capromyidae; genus Capromys; species Capromys pilorides. Next base: position 7,848 of record PVKN010035061.1, read on the forward strand.
ACGTTGCTAGTACAAGTCATCTAACAGGAAAGCAGGCTTGTAAAAACGTTATAGTGTGTCCTTACTTCATTCACTGGATCATGCAACTGCCTCTTCCTCAAAGCCAATAAAATCACAAAAGGTAAGTGTTTTGAATAGATTAAGAATATCAAGGCAACCATAACAGCACAACTAAATAAAGATGCTTATGAAAAAGGACATCTAGAACTGCTTCAGAAAGTGGAAAGATTGTGTGTTTAAAGCAAGGGGGAGTATTATGTATGTACAAGGGAATTAATGGCAATTTCACTGCAATGAAAAATATTTAAAAATTCACCTTATTTTTGGCTACATGTTGTACAAGCTGTTAAACTAAGTTCAGAATCAACATATTTGCATAGACAGAATGGAGTAGAATCAAACACTGAGCAACATGAACAAGAGGGTCAAACAAAGAAGTTTATAATTATCCTCATTTCTTGACTCCACAGCATATTTCTAATTTTTTTAAAGGTTCCTAATCATTTGCTCCTAGTTGAACTGTGCCTCCCAAAAGATATGTGTAATCTTAAACCTATGAAATTACAAATATGTCCTCAAAATAGTCTATAGAAGTAAGCAAAATCTGGTCATGCAAGTTCTTTAGAAGCACTGCATTTTCTCCCATAGGTAGTGGAAAACAAAGTCAGGAAGACTGAACTCATAAAGGTGACTCAAAACAGAAATGTTGCTGTCAACCATGAAAGAATAAGCTTCAGTATTCTATAAAAGCCTATGAGAAGACCCATAGTAAGGAACTGTGTGCATTCTCTAGGAGCTGAGAATATCCTCTAGTTGACAGGTAAAGCAATGGGACATCAGTCTTACAACTACAAGGGCTGGCCAAATAGCTCAGTAGATTAAAGCACCTGCAAGCAAGTGCATGGGTGGGGGTTCGGTCCCCTGGCTTGCCCCCTGGGCACACTGAGGCCAACTGAGATTGGGCATGGTGGCACATGCCTGTAATCCCAACTCTTAGGAGGCTGTAAACAGGTGGATTACTATGAGTCTAATCTGGTAGTGAGACCCTCTATACCCTGTTGACCCCTACCTAAAATACCAAAAAAAAAAAAAAAAAAAAAAAAAGTCTTACCACCACAAAAACATGGATTCTGCTAACAACCAGAAACATAGAAAAGGACATTTGCCTACAGCCCAGCCCACCCAATATCATGATCTCAGCCTTGTAAGACACTAAATAAAAAGCCCAGCTCTGTTCTTCCACATTTCGGATCTAAAAAGCTATAAACTAATAAGTAGATAGTGTTTAAACCATTAGGTAATAGTAACTTGTCATGCAGCAATGAAAAACAGACACTATGATAATAAAATTTGTTCTGTTGTATGTGATTGTTATGAGGTTCAAATAAAATGTACATGACAACTTTCACTAGTTATATAAACGAAAGTTATCATTATCACCTAGTTAATGTCTAAACTAGAAATCATTTCTCTTAACTTATCTTCCACATACACACATCTGTTATATTTGTCTTCCTAAAACAGTATTACAATTATAGGTTTGTTTTATCATATTATGGAATGGGAAACTGTAATACTCAAGCACTGGTGTCTCCATACAGTGAGACCTAAGTGATGGAATATATGTGTACATAAGAAAAGTTATCAAAGGCAAAGGTTCACTAATGAGATGATATAGATACGAAACTATAAGACCATAGAAAAGAGATAGCAGTGACTTGCAATGTTAAACAGAAACTTTTGTGATAATTTATGCCACATTTAGCTTACAGACATAGATAATTTATTATAAACAATGGTGTTAACTATTTCTAGGTTTGCTTGGGGGTTTTCTGGCTAGAGATTGAGGGGCATTTAAAGCCTCGCTAATGTGTCTTTTTATATGGTGAGTAGTACACAAATGTAAGCAATATCTTTTCTGTGATAACACAGTTAAAGAAATATTAATAATATAACCCAATTCTACCTTCCTGAGGGGGAAAAATTAACAGATCAGTGGGTACATTTCTATGGTGAACGTTGCTTTCCATTAAAACAAACAAAACCTGGAGCCATGCTCTACATAACCGTGTAAATTCCTTTCTTAAAATTCTACAAAGTTTTGTGGGCATTTCTCCTAGTCACGTTATGTATATGTCACATTCTCCTAAACAGAAACATAGCATTTTCAGTGCAGACTAACACAATTTACTTAGCCAATCTACTGAGACGGCTTCAAACACTTTTATAAATAATGTGCATTCTTTCTTTGTCTATTTGCACACATGCTACATTATTTCAGTAATGAAATCCCCAGTAATGAAATTACTGGGTGAGTATATGTAGGTTTTAAAATTTCTTGCACTCTTCTAGTACTTTCATAGTTTAAGAAAAAAAGAAAGAGAAAGAAAGAAAGAAAGAAAAAGAAAATTAACTTCCAGTTGGTCTAACTCCAATTTTTGAGCAATGTAATGTCACTTACACACAATATTTTTCCCTCATCTATCTGGCTATCCTGGGAGCAATATAGTCATTACTATAGTTTTATAATATATGGCACTGTGGAAGAATGGGCCTTCTCTTTATTTTGTCTTATACCTCAGGTATTTATTCTCATAGCTCAAACATGGACTCATTTTGTTTCCCCCAAAGAAATGTTTATTAAATGTAGAGAACAAATTGGGTGGACCTGATATCTCTATAAAATTTTATTTTCCATGGAAACTATCATTTAGTCTTTCAGTAAAGTTTTATATTTTCTCTATTTAGATTCTACTTATTTCCTTTTAGATTTACTTCTAAATTTTTATATATTTTCCATCAAGTTTTTAAAGTGGTTAATGCTCAAATACAAAAAACATAATAAATATTGGCATATTTATTTGTTTGTTGACTTATTTATTTTGCAGTACCAGAGACTGAACTTGAGACATTGTGCTTCCCAAGCAGATGCTTATGCTGCTGAGCTATAACCTCAGCATTGGCATTATATTTAAATCTTACATAACATAAAGATTATATACAAAACATATATGCATAGTATTTATGGACTTATGTTGTAGTTGGCTTTTTAATCCAATTTTTAAATTATTTATGAGTTTTATATTTCATTCCCTTATTTAAGTAATAATCACCTAAAATTATGGTTTTCCTTTTTGTAAATATTTACATAGCTTATTTCTTTATTGTTGTTATATTAACTAGATGTACCAGGACCAGACTGAGTAATAAAAATCTCCCCTTTAAATCATTTAACACTGTAATATACTTTCTGCCAAGCCATACAGATCATTACCGTTCTTGATGCTAGGGAAAACAGGATGTGTAGGTGAACTTCTATTTTCAGTAGCTTCCTTCTTCTGGCTAACAGTTGAAGGAACACTGCTCAATGTGGAAATTTGCCCTTTGGCTCCTTTGTCCAAATCCTAAAAGCAAGAAAGTTTAAATTGCAGCATCATTTCTATCACCTGTAACTAAATTATTCTATATCAAGAATCAAAACCATTTATAATAGAGATCTAAATTTGATGACAGAAATATGATAAAGCTGATGTATATTCAAGAGAATTATTTTCTATGACTAAATTATTTTAAATATGAACAAACTAATATGATTTTAAAAAGGGATAATAATAACACCTACCTCATAGAATTGTATTAAAACAATGATAATACATATAAAACAATCAACACTGCTCCTTTCCTTCATTAATGTTAATTGCTATTTTAACTATGTAATTAGATACTTTCCAGGTGATTCACTGAAGACTTTTTGATACAATTGGATTTTGATACAGTTCAATACAATTTTAAAAGTTCAGAAGACAAATCCTTTAGAGTTTATTTTTCTAAGCCCTGTGATCGTATTTTGGGTGTACTACAAT
>PVKN010035062.1:0-11707 GCA_004027915.1 Capromys pilorides
CCACACTTGGCGCATTCCTCTTTCATATTTCTAGTTCTGCTGACATGGCTGGCTTATGTTCTGAGTCCTAAATTATGATTCAGATCTTTTACATGCCATGGCCATTTTGGCTTAGAGAAAGATCCAGAACTTGTACAGTGCCAGGTCCAGTGACTAAGGTGGTAAGGCCACACTATCATTTTTTTATAAGCCTGTCTTTCTGTTGGGTGGCACTTGGCAGCAGCATGCAACATGTGCTTTTCATCATACTTCTAAAGACACTCTTGAATAGAAGTGGCAAGAATGCTGGGACAGTGTATTTGAAGTGAGGGGAATTTCCTGAGTGGGATCACTGGCAGTGTGTCTGTTCCTATAATTTTAAATTTAAACACTCACCATATATTTCTACTATCTCTTGTGTTTTTCATAGTGTCTCTGGACTTCGAAATGCAAACAAATGCCTCAGACATATTAATTTTCAGAGCAGTCGCACAAATTTAGTGATAGGTCAGAATTCAAAGTTTTCCACTCACCTTGCCCCAAATACTCTCCCTCTTGTTTTCCCAGGTACCATGTCCCCAAATTCTCTCCCCCTTGGCCCCGCACAAAGCCAAACCCCAAACCATAGAACAGATCTACATGGCTTTCATCTGAGCAAGCAACCACCAAGAAACTCTCCTTTATTAACATTAACAGTTCCCCCCACAGACCAGGTAGCCCTGCCAAGATTAGCTCTCCCTCAGCCGCTCCAGCCTGCAATCACTCTCCCTAAAAGATCCTATAAAGTCCCTGTCTCCCCTTTATTCATTGCTATCTTTGTCTGCTAGACAGCCAGACTACTTAATGGCCTCCAATAAATCTTCTACTCACATCGGAATGCTTGGTTTGGTTGATTACATGGGTTTATACCCAACATTTAGCATTACCCTTTGTAAAAAAACTTGCTGGTATGCTACTTCATTTTATTTCTCATTTTCCACAGATGTTTTCCCAGTGTTGCAAAGTATTTTTCTCTGACAAAACACCTAGTTGTTGATGGAACTTTTTGGATATAATGTGTCATCATAAAGTTGTTCTCTACCAAATAGATTTGGTTTTCTTCCTAACAAGTTCTTTTCAGTTATTGTTAGTCTATTGTTAGTATTTTGGGTCTGTCAGAGGTGCATTTATGTCCATGGTTAGAGCCCTCAGGCAAAGTGGGCAGCTGACTCGCTGCACTTCAGAACATCCTTCAATGTGCATATTCCTTTTGGATGGCTTTCCTGAGCAGCGCTGAGTTGACTCCAGGGTTTCCTGGAACATTTCCTGCCCTGGAATCGATCTAGGAATGAGAACTACCATCCCACACAAGGGTGCTGGTCAGCTTCTTGGGAAATTCCTGCTGCTCTGCATGGAGGACTCCTCTACCACATTTCCCTGAAGATAAGACCTAGCCAGAAAATAGACCCTAGCATGATTTGTCAGGATACTCATAATATGAGCTGGACCCTGAAAATAAGCTTGCATTAAGATCATTGGTTAGATTGATGTGGTTAGAACATCTGTTGCAACACATGCCAGATTACTGAGTTATAAAATGCTAATATGTAATTAAAATAAGTAAGTAATATTATTGACACTAACACTTAAAATAAATGATAATATAAATTATAATTAAGCCTTTGGATGAGAGGAAAATATCTATGTAAATAGCTTCACTCAAGACCTACTGATTGGCCAGAGTATAGATTCACTTAATAACTAACTCAACTGATAACTCCCTTGCTGCTGTGTGCAGCATGGAGCTTCATAATTCAAGTATGTCGTGTGCTATAATGGGCATAATTAACACATGAGTGAAATGAAGAAACATTTTCTGAATTCTGGTGCCTGCAATTCTTCACTTTGTGTGGATCCTCATTCCTAATTGTCATTCTTGTTGTCACCACTCCTGTCTCATGAGTCTTCAGTGAACACTTGCTTTAACGGAAACTCTGTGAAGCTGGCTTGCAAGAGGTCGTGACTTGGGTGAAGACTTCATGGCCTAAAATCACCGACTCTGTGTTGCACTTGAGCAGCCACGTGGACAAGGAGCACCCAGGTAAGGAGAGCTCTACTGCTGGACAGGAGAGGCTGCGGCCAAATGGTTTGTAGGAAATAGAGTGGCAAGACATTCGGGCCTGAATTCAGGGTTTGGAGAGTTATGATGACACTCCAGAAGGTGACGACATGATTATACCTGAATAAATACAGTTTTGTACATGAATAAATATGGATTGTTATACACAAAAAAGTAAGAAATGCCCTGAAAAAAAGCCTTATTGTGTCTTCTAGAGCAAAACTTAATATAAGATCTGATCTTCTTTGGGGGAAACACAGGACATGTCAACCCATCTATATGTAGACCATCTCTCCCTCACATCTTCCTCTCCTCAACATCCTCTTCTTTCCCAGGCTTTTTCATCTTCTAGTGATGCAGTGCCAAGCATCAATTCTCCATGCTTCTGTGCACTCGCTCCTCCTGGTGCAGCTGCAGGCTGCTCCTGGAACCTGTGTGGAAGCTGCAATCAGAAGCACGGACTCTGAGTTCCAGCAGATTTCATCACATGCTTCCACCTGTGGCAGACAGAGCCAGGCTGCAAGGGGCCTTTAGTCATAGTGACAAGACCTCCAGCTTCTGTTCTTGAGCTCTTGTGCTGGCCAACATTCTCAGCCTCAGTCCTGTGCAGCAGTGCCAGGCTTGTGCAGCAAGCCTCAGTTCCTGCTCTTTGATGGGGCTGTGCAAGGCTCTGCACAAGGCAGCAAAGCTCCAACAGAAAAGCTCCCTGACTCCCGCCAAGGGGACATGTTTCTGAGGATCACATTCACATTACACCTGTTCAGACAGCACTGTGACTGCTTTAGGGATATTACTGCAGAGCCTTTGGGATCATTAATCAAGTGAGTGACATGGATGCTCCCAGCAGTGTGGGAACAGGCTAAGAACATGCTCGCAATACGAGGAATAGCAGAGACATTCAATCTTTAGCCACTCACTTGATTAACTGAAGAATACGATTGGGATAGCTGTTGACCATCCTGGCAACATCCATTGAGTCCCACCATTGCACCCAAAGATATCATGGCTGTAGCCATGGGGCTCTTTCTTAACATGGCAAGTGTGAAATCCTATAGTACTATATCTACTTTGTTGTACTCATTTTTATGTTTACATCTTCTTATCAGACACACCGAGAGTAGAAAGTCTCTTGTGGTGCACTCTGGGAGGTGGAGAGAATAGGATTCTAAATTTGAGCTCAGCCCATGCAAATTAACAAGACTTTGTTTCAAAATTAAAGAAATAAATCAGTTAAATTGGGATGTAGCTCAGTGCCAAGGCTCTGGGTTCAATTTCCACTGTCTCAAAAAAGAAAAATAAATGATTATGACAACACTTTAAGTGCAGAATTTCAAAGAACTCTGGCAACTGGGTGGACTGATAAGATTCTTATTTGTCAGTAGACTGAAGCCTTGCAAATGCTACCTAAGTTCTCTATCCAAGACTGATAGTGCGACTATTGCAGAATAGTTCTCTTGCCAGGGGAGGGGGGGGGAAACAACTTAGTCTGAGTGGCAGAGACCATTTTGTACGACTATGCTTAGTCTCTTCCAAGAGACAGAACACACACATAGGTACACACATACACACACACACACACACACACACACACACGTAGAAAAATAGACAGATTAATATATGCGAGGGGGTTACTAGTGAAACTGGCATTGTGATGCCAAAAAAGCTGAGAACCCCACAGTGGGCATCTGCAGCTGGAGATCTAGTGGTGCCAGTAGCTCTATCAGGTCCAAAGGCATAAGCAATAGGAAGGCAGATGGTATGATTCTAAGTCTAAGGTACAAGGCCTGACATCCCCAGGGGCACTGCTGCTATAATTCCTGGAGCCTAAGACTGGAGCCTGGGGTCCAGGTATATGAGGCTAGAGAAGGAGACAGGCTCCACGGGGAGAGAAAAAAGAGAAAATTCATGGTTCTTCTGCCTGTTTTGTTTTGTTCATGTGCATAGCCAATTTGATGGGGTTTGCCTATAGTGAAGGTGTCTTCCACAATCACGGAAATACCTCTCTATAACACTTCCCCAGCTCTTTGGGTCTCTTTATCCAGTCAATCTGACCCCTAGAGTGAACCACCACAGCCATGAACAGCACCTGCTCTCCACTGGGTTTAGATGGTTGTCATTTTAAGATCTCCACTTCAGATTTGCAGTGATTACATGTTGGGATTGGCTGAAGCTAGCAACTGGTCCTATGTGTGGAGGCAAGACAAGGCCACAGTGTCTAAAGCAGTCAAGTTACCTCAGTCTTGAGACAAGTATCTATCCTGCACAATTTCAGTCATTAGTCCCTGTCTCAGTTACTCTTCTCTTGTTGTTGGGACAAATACCTGACACCCAAAATGAAGAAAGGAAAGCTTTATTTAGCTCACAGTTATGGGAGATTTCAGTCCTTACTTGGCCTGCTCCAAGGCAGACTGGCACATGACAGAGGGCAGCAGTTCATGGTGGTGGACAGCAACAAATGGTGACAGAGGCAACTGACCAACCAGGGCAACAGAGAGCAACAGAGAGTCTGTCTCTCTTATGCTATATTCAGGCTGTCTGCCTCAGGCTATCCACCTCAGGCCACACCCATTATTCCAGCAGTACTAAGGTCCATAGTCCCAGCAGAACTAAGACACATAATCCCTGTGGATCATGAGTTCGTCTTAAACTCTAGAAGTTTCCACCCCATGACTGCATGAGGCTTTTGCGGGACAACTAGACACAAATCATAACAGTCCATAGGCAACCTTGCATCTTATGTTATTAATTTTGCAAAGTAAAATAAATGCCCCTACTGCTATTGTTCAGGTTCTTTGCCCATCAGGTAAAGAGACCTTCACCTGACCCAGCTCTTGTCACTTGTCTACCTTTTCCTTATTCCTGCTGCCATTCCTCCCAGGATACCAATCAGTCCCTACAATTACATGGCACTCTGGGAAGGAGAGGTGGGTGGCCCAGGCTAATCAGATTCTATTGCTAGGGAGCTGGGTGTTGTTTCTGTGGGAGACTAGCTGTAGCCTGGCTCAACTGTCAGAAAACTCCTTACCACCAAACCCCACCAAGCCACCTAGGTGCTGCTTGTAAATTTCTGGGTTTGGTGTGTGCATTTTATTTGTTTGTTTGTTTTTTTTTCATTGATTTAGACAGGATCTCATTAAATTGCACAGGTAGAACATGAATTTGTAATTCCTGGCTCAGACTCCAGAGTTCTAGAACTACAGGCATGAACCACCATTCCCAATTAGTGTCTCTGACTTTTGAACTAACCAGAATTGGTTTCTGCTATTGCAAATCAAAGGGAAATTAACTGTAGTAACATTAGCTGTAATATTCTTTTGTTGTTGCTTTTTTAAAGATACTGTTCCTAGAGGATGTTCGGTTAAATTTGATTTCCTCTAGAAAATTTATTCTTCATTGCTTTTGATGCTAAATTTTCAGTGGTTTAATAAAAACTAGCTATTCCTTTAGCTAAATGGGATTAATTTGGCTACTTTGAATACATTACAGTGTAATATCCAAATTGACTAGAGTTAAGGTCTTCCTGGAAATGTGAAGCTGGAAGGGTTACAACTGGGGAAAGACATTTACTGAAAGAAAAAAAACAACTCCTGGATGGTCAAGTGAGTAATGCTTCTAGCTCCAGGTCCATCAATATGATCGACTTTTCCTCCAAAGATTTGTAAATCACCAATTTAAACACACAACTGGGCATGAGAGGACAAGTTTAGCAGTTCTGAAAATAGTAATTTTTGCAGGTGAATTTTCCTGACAAAAACTTGTATAACCCCTTGTCCTTCCTTCATGACAGAAGTGGGAAATGTGTTCTTGCACATAGGAGAGCACGTGGCCTGCCCTGGTCTCAGGAGACTGAACAGAAGAAGGGTGGACCAGGGCTTCAGAGGAAATAAGGCCTGGATGCTCTCACTATGGCTTCCTCTAGCCAGCCATTTGCTCCAGAGCTCTACAGGCTTCCTTCTCCTACCTTCAAAGCGAGAGGCATGTCTATATGATCTTTATCTCTAATGCTATGTAAAAATCCCTTTAACACAAAGATAAATAAATATCTGTGGTAGTTAACTCTTACAGAGTACAGAAAATTCTTCCACTCTTGAAATTTTTAAGAAAGAATTTCATACTGTCTATATGTTATTAATGTTATTATATATTATAATGTTATTAATAATATTAATTATTAATATGTTTCATACTGTCTATATGTTATTAAGGGTATAGAAACTAGTCCTAGACTTTCAGCAAGTGTTTGTTGAATGTATAAGAAGAGAGCAGAAAGCCTCTGACATACTTAAACACTACAGAGTGTTAAGGACTTTAAAGAAATAATTCATAATGCTACATAACTCCTCAAGAAAATAAAAATTATTTCTGCCAAGTTTCAAGAACATGGATGTTGGATAAACTCAGGTTCATTTCTAGGTCAAGTGAGAATTTCAGAGGATGGGGTGACTGACCAAAATGTCTAAGCAAAAGAGAAACTCCAATTCATTATCCATTGTAAGTCACACAAGTTGTGACATGGAGAGGGCCTGCCATACAGCAGACACTGGCCGGGAGAGCCTCCAGCTCTCTGTTCTGCCTAGCCTTGGCTGTCCCTTGAGGCTCAAGACAAGGTGGCAGAGGGATGAGATAAGTGGCAACTTGCACAAGGACGGGAAGAAAAAGAGCAAAGAAGTGGAGTCGCTGTTACTCGAGCTGGAGAATCCAGTGAAAGTCCCATTGTGAAGCAGATGCAAACCATTCATCATGATGGCTCTTCAGGTGAAGAAGTGAACAATATAAAGTAGCTGTCTACAGCAATACTACACAGTCCATCCTTGTAATCATGAGCGCCACGTGGTGGCTAAAGTTGATTTTAGGGAAGCTGCTGCCGGAGCAGATGACGCTCGGCAATGCCTTCAGCTGGAGGTGCTGAAGTAGGAGTCACGACTGCAGAATTAGCAGGAGCAGTTAAGGGTTTTGGTGAGACGGTGGGGTGCAGGCAGGACCAGGGGATTATCAGTCCAAGGATTCTGCTTCCTGTTACCTCAGTGATTTGAATAGAACATCACAGACCAACCACATCCCAACTTAGCAAGGTGCTCTTCTGACAAAAGTGAAGACAGTGGGCATGGGGAAGACCTGTTTCACCTTCGAAGACGTGTACTTCCAGATGTTTGATGTAGGATGGCAAAGTCCAGAATAAAAAAAATGCATTTGCTATTTTGAAGGAGTGACAGTCATTATCTCTTTTGGGGCCCTTGGTGAATATATGATCTTCTTAGAGTTGGGGGTGAGGAGATGAACTGGATGCATGAAAGCATGAATTTCTTGGACAGCATTTGTAACAACAAATGGTTTACAACACTGGCTTCAATGACACTTCAATCGTTGTTTTAACAAGAAAAATATTTTGGAAGAAAAAATAAAGAGGAGTCTATTGATTCTTTTTTTTCTGTAAGAGACTTTTTAAATCTCTCTCTCTCTCTCTCTCTCTCTCTCTCTCTTTCTCTCTCTCTCTCTCCCTCTCTCCCTTCGCTGGTGCAGCATGTGGTGCTGGGGATCAAAGTGCGGTCCCTGTGGTTGTCTAAACTTGCCTAAGTAGGTGCTTTAGACTGCTGAGCTATCTTGCTGGCCCTCTATTGGCTCTTGTTACCCAGAATCCACAGGTTCTAATATAGATGAAGAGTGAGCCGTTTGCACCCAGGGTCAGTTCAAGACTCCAGGGAGATCTACACTCACTTCTACGTCACAAACACCAAGAATGTGCAGTTTGTTTTTGATGCTTTTACAGATATCATAATTAAAAGCTACTCAAAGGAATGTGGACTTTTTTTTAAGAAAGGGGAAGTTAATAAAAGCTATTGCAGTGGGAATTGTCAAAATCAGTCATCTTTTGCTGCTACCTGTGGTGGGACAAGTGTAATGAGGCCAGGAAATGACAGAGGCATGTGGAACATTAACACTCCTTGGAACAGCCTTCTGCACTTGGGAACCTTAACTGTCATAAGATTCTAAAGTCAGATGTTGGAACTTGAGCAACTGTAGTGTGACTGATCATGAAGATATCACTTGAATTTTATAATCTCAAATGTTTAGGGCACATATGAAGCTGAGGTGCTGTACTCCAGATCTTGAATATATCGCTTCCTTTTTCCCCCCTTCTGAAAAATCACTAGTTCATTTCTCAAGTTTTTTCAACAAAAGCAGAATAACACTAATTTCATTTTCTTACAAAAGAATCTTCACCAAAATGCAAACAGTCTTAGCTAGTCTAATGTAATGTGATTACCCTGTCTGAAGAACAGTCCTCCTAGCAGGAACTCTTTTTACCTTCTGATATGGGCTGAAAGACAACATTTCCATACTTAGAATTCTTGTGACTTATTAGGGCTAAAAATATATCTTTGAATGAAATGATGTTGCTATGCTACTCACAATACCATGACAGCTTCTCAATGGAAATCACACCAAAAAGTTCTACAACAATAGTCTAGCTCTCTTTTAAGCTTATAGCTGAGGTTAACCTTGTTTATGCTAATTATCAAATTACTAGATACATGTTTATGTAGTATTTGAAAATCAGCTTCTTGGATAAAGATACACTAGGGTAGCTGGCAGTTAGAAATGCAAATTGCTAAATTCCAAACAGAACCAGTGATTTTGCTGCTACATTACTACTAAATTGATCACTTTGATTTTTGTTTGTTGGTCTTAGTCATAGGGAGTCTTATATAGACTGTCTCTTGTTTTCCAATTTTATGGCCTTTTTGTTGGGAGGCATCTACAGTACATTACCAGTGCATGCTTTTATTTTGTTAATGTGCCAAATCAGTTTGCCATTTTTTTTTTTCTGGAACTGGGGATCGAATTCAGGACCTTGCACTTGCCAGGTGGGCACTTGTGCCTCTGGTGCAACAGTATTAATTGTAGTGATCTTTAGTACATCCATTTGCCAAAAAATTGAAACAATATAAAATATCAAATGCCTTGCATAGTACAAAAAAAGTAACCATCTGGTAAATATATAGCTGTGCACTCAAACATTACATCATTCTGTTCTGTAGAAGCCAAGGAAAAAGAGCGACCCGAGAGTTTCCGGTGTGTGTTGCTCTTGGTCACGTACATTTCCACCAGTTGCCCGTAGTCTCACAGGAGTAGCATAGCTGCGCAGTGCGGATGGTGCAGAGCATGCTAAGCTTTGCTTTTCCCAGCTGGTTTTCTTTTCATTATTTCTTCCTTCTACATGTGCTTTTAAGAATGCCTGTGGAACTGGTGCCGTGGCCCTCTACAGATACTAGCCCACTGGAGCCTGAGTCCTTTGCGTAAACAGTGTTTGTCCAGAGCCTACCCAGTCCTGCTGTGTCCTTTTCATCATCTCTAGATGACTAAAAACATGGAAATATCATGCACATAGTTGCTACACTGCATTCTTAAAGATAATGACAAGAAAATAAAGTGTTCAGTAGAAGGGCAGGTTTTTCTTTTTTCTTTTTTTGCATATTTCCTATTATGTTTGGTTGAGTCCAAGTGTGTGTCCTTTCTTGCAGAGCCTTTTCCACTCTGCAATCTTCCATGTGACCTCACCCCCATAGGACCTCAGTGTCTGACCTTTGCCCAGGGAGGGGTGAGCATAGCTGACCCGGGGCAGGCTGGTTGGACAGGGCAGCTGAGCTCACCTATTGAGGGCTCTGCTGGAAGTTTAGAATTTACAGTCGAAGAAGATGGTTGATGGTGCTTACAATGAAGCACATGAGCCCAGAAGATGCACTGGGTCCTGTAGAGCTGGACAAAGCAATGGACAAAGGTAAACTGGGAAGCCTGGGAAGAAGTGCTTGGGGAAGAGGAGAGCACAAGAGCAAGAGGGGAGAGAAGTGAGACTAGGGAGATGGAAGAAAGAGAAAAGGTGGGAACAAAAGAGAAGAGGAATAGGGTTGGGGCTTTTAGTCTCTGGCTTTGTTCTTCTGAGGCCAGAAACTTTGCTTCCTTTACTTTGGCAATGGAGAAATTTTTGTTTTTATTCTGTAATCAATATTCTATGTCTTGCACTAACTTGGATGATCCTACGTTTCTGGAATAAAAATAGTTTTGACTGAAAAGTGTTAAATTGTCCTCCTACCCAGTCCATGGTGCTAACGATTCTCTGTTGTGAGCACATCATGAGGTTTAGAACATTCATATGGGATCGTTCATGCATAAACTCTTAATCCTTGGAAGTAAAAGCAGTTAATCTATGGAGCCCTGTTTCTGGAACCCATGCACATAGACATACAAAGGATTGAACTCACCCACTTTTAACCTGCCTGTGACTTCCCCTTCTGAGTTTCGTGCATTTACTGTGACATTCTGAGTTGACTGTAGAAGTAGAGATGAATCCTGGAAAAGGGTTTATAAAGTTAGCAAAAGATAGCTTCATATTTGCATTTAATTTTAGATTTACATAAACTTTCTACATCATCAACAGATCATAGGATCTTATAAATTTGGTGGCTAAAACTATTTAAAATTTTTGGATTATATTGAAGGAGTAAATGTATCAATTTTGGATTTACAATGCTGTGTGCAAAGGCTACAATGTGTCAGTTCTCAATGTAAACTTCCAACTATCAGTACTTCTTATGATCCTATTGTAATTAATGCCTTTTATTTCCCAAGGAATTAAAATTCTTTGGTTGTTGTTGGTATTAATGTCCAGAATAAGACATATTTTAAGAAGATAAATCAGAGAAGGATTAGTTATTTGATAAGAAATACCATGTTACTTATTTTCAAAATGTAAAGACTTCTCACAATTTCAAACACCAGGCACGGAAAGACACGATCTCAGAGAAGAGCACAGGTGCGTGCAGAACCCAGGTGGGGGGAGGGGAGGGCGATGAGAGGTAGGTCAGTGAACACGGAGTTAGCTTTGGTGGGAGCAAGAAGATCTGTGTGCTCCCCTACAGGAGGGTGACTGTGATGACAGTGGTGTGCTGTACATTTCAAAGACTACAAAACTTGAATTTCATCAAAATCATAAATAATAAATGTTTGAGGAGGTAAGTATGCTTCACCTAATTTAAACATTACACAATGTATACACGATTGAAAACAACACATGGTACTTTACAGCCATTTGGTCTCACTTCCAGGATATAACATTATGTATATGCAAATATTAAAAAATATGAAAACATGCAAAATATTAAATACTTTTGGTTGTAAATTTTAGAAGAGCAATTCCACCTAAAAGCCCTCTTGATTTATTATAAATAATTGCTATGGATTTGGGCTGATGGGCAGGGTGGATGGATTGAGGCCACAAATTCAGTCAGGCCCTCATGCATTATTTTAGAGAGGTAATCAGATTTTAAAAATCAGAGCACCATGTTCAATGATATTTATAATGAAGAAATTCTGCTAGCCTCGCAATAAATAAATTGGCAAATTTTGTAAACTTATAAGGTAATTTATTTTCAATTTTATAGAAAATTGCTTCCTAAACTTGCCTTTGAAAACTTATGACTAATGTATCTGTGCACAACATAGTAGTTAACAAGGCACGATTTTGTTTTGTAATTTCTATTGTTGAAGAAGCCATATTGGGGCCAGGGAGATAGCTCAGTAGAATAAGTGCTTGCCTAGCAAGTGTAATGTCCTGAGTTTAATCGTCAATAT
>PVKN010035063.1:0-11710 GCA_004027915.1 Capromys pilorides
GGGGGAAACAGCATTGGAAGTAAAAGGGTGCACTGGTACCAGCAGAAGGCCAGCCAGGCCCCCATGCTGGTCATATATAATGATAACAACCGGCCCTCTGGGATTCCTGACCGATTCTCTGGTGCCAACTCGGGCAACACAGCCACGCTGACCATCACCGGCACCCAGGCTGACGACGAGGCTGACTACTACTGTCAGGTGTGGGATAGTAGTAGTAGTACTCACAGTGACACAGGCCCATGGGGAAGTGAGACAAAAACGCACTACCAGTCTTTGTCCCCTGCCCCTCGCTGCCCTGGCAACAGTGATAGGACAGAACCCATCAGACAGAAAAGAAGGCTTTAGTGTGTCTAGCTCTGTCACTCAGATTCCTGTGATATGAGGGCAGGGCAGGAACTTGGACCTCCTGGGTGCAGCTGATTCGATTGTTACCAGGACTGGACATTTTGAGCAAGTTGAACTCCCCTTTGCCTATGTCCAGGAACTGACAGCCCAGCACTTTGTGTGTAGGTGCAAAGGGGGAATCAGCCTCAACTGACATGCTAATTTCTCATCATAGGGAGATCTTCCCAAAATATTGTGTTTGGGCATGTACACTTGTGTGGATTAGCACAAACTTTTCAGGGAAGGTAGGTTTCAGTCACCACTGTGATATAATAGCCTGGAATAAGAAAGATGAGAAAGTTTGGAAGCATTGATTTATTTGACAACCAAATAATTTCATGAGTGAAAACTGTTCAATGCAACCAGCTGCTGCATGGAAAGCTGGTCTTCATAAAAGCATGGAAGCAAAAGCATGTGGCATTTACTGTTGATGCCCTCATCCTGCAGGACATCAGTGTGGCAGGACAAGTAGTGAAGCTGGCAAGAGGAGATTCATTCCTCAGGACAAAAAATCACTTCTCGCGCTTCAGGATGAAGAGTGAGCACAGGAGAGGGAATGGTGTGTGTGTGTGTGTGTGTGTGTGTGTGTGTGTGTGTTTCTGTGTATGTGTGTGTCCATGTGTGAGACATTTACTGAAGGAAACAGACACACATCTGCACTCTGTTTGGGAAGTGCTGAGTCAGCTCAGCCATGAAAGGCCCAGTTACCCAGGTACACACATAACATGTGAGAGTCCCCTGAAATGATCAATTAGGTGGGGTACAGATGGGGACACCTGACCGCCACCAAGTCCAAGTTGCCCTGGGCAGGATCAAGGCTGACAAGAAGGTAGACCTGACCTCCACTCCATATTCCAACAGCATCCTTGGGCTCTTCAGTCCATCTGCGCATTCTCCTTCTCTCCCAGAGTGCTCCATGCCTCTTTCACCTCCATAATGCCCACTTCCTCTGGCCCTGCCCCTTTGTACCCAGGTCCTTTTTCCTGTTTCATGCCAGGCACTGCACAGGACCTCAGACAAGGCCAGAAGCTTCTGCCCCTACCCAGTTGTAGCAGGCCATGGGGTATTCATCAGAAACATCCCCTGAGCAGTCGCCTTCCTCCACAGTAAAGCAGGTATCAGGACAGTGACCTGAGTTCCCTTGGGACTCACTCAGTTGCTCCAGAAGCAACCTCATGGGATTTCCTAACAGGACCCAGGCTGCAGTCCAACCTCAGATAAGAACTTCTGAGGTCACCCTGGATGCCTCGTCTGCCCCAGTCTCCTACCTGTTCAAGGTTCTTTACCAGTTAGTGTTGGCTGGTTCCTCCACATTACTCACCAGACCTGGACAATGGAGGCACAAAATGAAAACTGAAATGTGTAACCACTTGAACATCGATGCACGAGTGCTATCCGTTCTTTTTACTGCTCACACATCAAAACATCTAACTTTCACAGCTGAGTGACTAGTTTAAAACAGATACACTAACAAGGACAAAGCTGACATTTGCACTGCATTTGTTCCTTGTGCTTCCAGTGAAATGTGGATTTTCCCACTTTTTGTTATGATCACAGTGAACTCCTGTTCTCAGCAATGGTGAGTGTGGACTTGGGGTGCACTTGGGCCTCCCTTAACGTGAGCTCCAGACATTGACTATTTAATCAGGAGCTGTGCAGCTGCAGGAAGCTGGAGGCCTTGTGCTTCATCTGAGCAGGAATTTGGTGCTAGAAAACAGACCTAAGCGAACCATAATGTCTTCCCTGTCTTCCTCTACAATGGCCCCTCTGGCCCCTCTGGAGCCCTCTAGAGTGGCAGCTACTCAGTATTCATCACTAAATCCAGAGCCTCTCCATGCCTAGGGTGATGGTAGAGGAGATGCCCATGGCCTAAACCTCCTCCTGGTCTCTTTTTCACAATCTGCACAAGTGTCCTTCCCAGGCATGACCCCCAGGCTTCCCTCTCATACACTGTGCTTGTCCTTTCCTGAGCTGGACTCCAGGAGTGCTGCCAGTTGGGGTCCCTGAGAATAAACCCTACAATCTTCTAAACTTGCATTTCTGATGGCCTTCTGAAATTCTCCTGTGCACAGTAGAGATGGCCACAAGACGTCTAACACCCATCTACTGAGGGCACAGAAAAGGCAACATTATAGAGAAGCAGCAGCAGCTGGGTCAACTTTGAACTTCAGAGTGCAGCAGCCTTCCCATGCTCCTGAGGTTCTTCAACTCTAACCTGGGACCAGTCTCAAGGGTACAGCACCTGTGGCTAAGGAGGGCTCCAGGGATGGCCAGGCCATATGGGAAGGTGGACACAAGTCTAAGTCCCTTGGACTTTCTCCTTTCAGTCCTTGTCTTGTGTGTTCCAAAGAGCCTAGAACTTGAACTCAGGACCCTGACTCAACTCTGCTACCAGGTTCTACTGTGCAATGTTTCCTTCTTTCCTGAGCCTCTGTAGGCCTCAATTTCACCTGCAGTGACATGGGAGTGTCTATAGACATCTTAAGAACTTTGGTATTTTTTTTTTCAAATTTAAGTGAAATATAACCTTGAAAGAGGTTAGTTACTTATAAACAGACTCTGTGGGATTAGACATGGACCCAGAGCATGGAATCTCCTGTTCCATCGGAGACAGCCAAGATCAGAGAGAGCACGGGATGTTTCTGTCAGCTGGAAACAGGCAACTGCAGGTCACAAAAGGTAGAAGACTCAGTGTCATCACAACTGCTGCCTATCTTGGGACAGGGGTCCTCCATCCTGAACAAGGAAAGGTGTAGGGTTGGTTGATTGAGTCAACTTGAGAAGTTAAGAGCTTGACTAACATGGCTCAGCCATGCCACACCCTAGGGTGTGGAGGTCAAGCCCTGGAGGGACTCATCACTTAAAGGAAATGAAAGAGAAAGGATCAAAGACAGAGTGTCACATTTTTCCTTCAGAGGTCCCAGGTCCTGGCTATCAGATTGGATGACAACTCCTGGATTCTAGTGTAGATTCTTTGACTCCCACCTTGGCCCTTCAGCCTTCTGGTGTGGACTCCTCAGCCTTCCTTCACAGACCCATGGGCCTTCTGACACAGACCTGCATGGAGCACAGCGGTAACTGCAGACCTTGGACTGACTCAAGTCTGGCTCTTTCATGCATTATTATGAAATGGAAATAAAACTTTTCACACTGTATGTTCTAAACTATGGAAGTTAATTGGAGATTCAGTTCCAACACGGAAGTGAATATAGGGGCAGAGGGACCAGGTATCCAATGTGTACACAGTTAGCCAGTTTAAAAAAACAACAGATACAAGGTTCACAGTGAGATCTATATTACTTTCACACTTCTTAATTTTCACAAAGCATCATTCATTTTTTTTTTCTTTTTTTTTTTTCTTTTTGAGACAGGGTCTCACTATGCAGTTCAGGCTGGCCTTAAGCTCACTTTTGTATCCCAGGCTGGTCTCGAACTCACACCAATCCTCCTGCCTCAGCCTCCTGAGTGCTGGGATTATAGGTGTTCACCAACATGCCCAGAAAAGCATCATTCTTTTACCTTGCAACTGCAAATATAGCTGATCAGCTCTGAAAAAGACGGCTTACCCTTTCAAAATTATCACTAAAAGAGCCACCAGAGCCCTTTCTTTCCCACACGAAACCATAAACATTTTCTTGAACCACAAATCTCCACATAAAGGAAATAAAAAAAGCAATAATAATCATGCTCAGTTAATATACAACTGAAACCCAGGGACATACCAACACTCCCTGCAAGAGGCTACAGCATGCAATTTGTTCTTCTAGTGTGTATTTTATTCCTACTCTCTACAATTCTTGTGCAGTTCCACTTTTGTCATGAGGTCCACTTCAAGGCAATTTTGTCACCTATCTTGTTTTATTCCTTACCTTGCAAATTTGCCTGGGACCGTTGAGAGATGTGCTGCTTGCTGTACCTGGCCCTGTCAATTTAAAGCAAGGGAGGCTGGTGGGAAGCATGGTTGCCAGTGGTTCCCTTCCAGTCTCTGCTGGCTCCAAAGCAGAGCCACAGGGCTCCAAGGTAGAG
Source organism: Capromys pilorides (assembly GCA_004027915.1). Taxonomy (NCBI): domain Eukaryota; kingdom Metazoa; phylum Chordata; class Mammalia; order Rodentia; family Capromyidae; genus Capromys; species Capromys pilorides. Next base: position 4,411 of record PVKN010035063.1, read on the forward strand.
GGCCATGGTAAAACAAAGCTGCTCACACTGTGTCATTTAGGAAGCTAGGACAGAAGGGAGAGGATAGAGACAACACTGAAGCCATCCAGTCACACTGACAGGGCTCCACCTCCTGTGAGACCTCACATCCCAACACCACACCCAGCTGCTGAACTCACAGATGTGTGAACGCAAGAATGCCCACAATGTCTCCCTGCTCTAATCATATTCCCAGCACCCGATCCTCTTAGGGAAGCCCCAGATCCACACCATGAGACAGGAGATGAGGCAACAACAGAGAGAAGTAGCAGGAGCCAAGCCGGCTGTGAGCTACACAGAAGCCTCCCCAGTTCTCACAGGTTTTCAGGCTCAAATCAGAGCACAGCCCCATGCTAAATACCACATGCTGGAAAAGTAGCATTCCTAGTCATGCCTGGGCCATTGTGGGGATACCTTGGGTGCAACTAGAACACAAGACGTGCTCTGCACTTTAGCCCTCAGAGTCCTCCTTGCCCCACTCTGGTCAGACTCGTGACTAAAGTGCCAACAATTGAATTTTCCATAATTCAGTCAACTCCTTAATTTGACATCAATATTTTCTCTTCTCCAAGAAAACAGAATCTCATTTTACTTGCTGTGAAGTTGGAATGCTTATGCTCATCATGATAGAAAAAATCCAAATTTTGGATGTAAAGATGAATTAATTAGAGAAGGAGTCGAAGTTTCATTGACTCCTGCAGTCTCTGCACTTCTGCCTTCCTGTAAGATTCTTGCAAAGGGCTGAAGGGTGTGTGATGAGATTCTCAGATTCATCAGAGGTACACATTGGATGAAAGGAGGAGATTTAGCAATGCAAATGAAAAAGAGCTACTCGTGGTACCAATTCTGAGGATATGTTAGAGAATGAAAAAGAAGATGCTGATGTTCATGATGGTGTACACAGTGTTAATTTTCTGTGCAGTTTAGAGTAGGAAAGGTTGATAAGGTTGACAACAACTGGTACAGAATGAAACTGGGTTCCCAGTCAGCATATTTGTGGTTACAGGCTGCTCGCAGTTCCCTGAGGGTGGGAGGCTTTCACTTGGAGACTCCATGGCCATCAGGAAGCAGCAGAGTTTCAGGCAGAAGAAGGAACTGGCCTGATTGGGGAAGGCTAAGGAGGTGCCCCACCCTCGGGACCAAGGATATCCAGGGCAAACTACTCAGGCCAGAAATTTAAAAAGCAATTTGGGCTACTCTCACTGTGTTCTGAGGGCAGAATTCATGCATAGTCTTGAGACAGAGAAGGACCCATGTAGCTCAGGTCTTCCACTTGAAAAAATCAATAGAATAACCTTGTCTTCAGTGTCAACTGGGTCAACTAATGTCATGAATGAAGCATGGAGAAACAACCTGAACTCAAGATTCTCTACTAAGAAGCTTAGTGAGGGAAGATGTGTTTCCCCGAATCTGAGTCTCTAACTCGGCCTGGGTGCTAGGGCCGATGGTCTCTCCAGCGCACCCTTCTTTATCAATCAGCAGAGCTCTTGGGCATCTCTCTCCATTGTGCTCCAGCCCACTCCTTCCTGGGGGCTTCTGCAAAAGCAAGAACTGACCTCAGGCTGCAGATCCTGCATTCAGGTAGCATCTCTTCTCAAATAAGCTTCCCTGAGTGGCATTCAATCTCCCATCTGGGTCCACAAGAATTTGCCACAAACTCTCACAATCTGATGAAGGCTTGTTGAATCATATATCAAACATCAAATGAGTGAACTAAAATCCTAATGCCTCATGGCTGTCTTCTAATGCAAAGAGGAGAATGAAACAAAAGTGTACCAGAGGAGCCAGGGTAAGAAATATAAAGAAGTTTGAGTATCCATGGCACAGATCCTGCTGAGGAAAATGTCAGCAATGGTCCTTAGTAGGCTCTGCTCAGCCAGGCCCAGGCTCCTGGAAGCAACAAAATTGTGTTAGTTGGGCTTAGGGCTCAGTGCATCTCTGATGTTGTTGGGGCAGTGACCCCGTGGTCCATCCATGGAAGTTGATGAGGATCAAGGCCTTAGAGGTCACAGGAATAGAACCCCGAGGAAGCTAGAGTCTGGCCCACTTTCCTCCCTCATCAAAAAGACCTGAACAGGTCAAAAGAATCTTCCCCAAGTGTCCTCACTGATGAGTCTCAAGGGAGTGGTTAATCTGCATGCTCAGCAAACATTCTTCCCTCCACCCACACCCACACCCAAGATTTCAGTCAAATCAGAAAGAACTGTAAGAACACAGCTGTGTGGGGATCTCAGCAGGCAAAGCTCAGGGACATCAGAAACATTTCCAAGACCCACTGTCTGCTCATGCTGCTCTGCTTCCTAGGTGACCTGCACTTTTCTGCTCCTGGGTGAATCCCAAACACAATGACAGACTTTGCACTCTGCCCCATACCCTGAGCTGGGCCTGAGCATAGTGTCTGTGAGGGCCAGGGGAAATAGACAATACATCTTCAGGCCTTTCTCCTCTTCTCTCTTGCAAGTCCCATGGCCTCCTTCATCCTGACACAGGCACCCTCTGTGTCAATAATTCCAGGGCTGACAGCCACAAAATCTCCTGCTCTAGAAAGAATCTCTCTCAATATTTTGCCCAATGGTAACTGCAGAAGCACAGCCTAGCCCCCTGATTTGGTCATCTATGGTGATAGGGAATAGCCTACATTGATCCCTGAAAGATTCTCTGGCTGCAGTATAGGACACACAGCTACTTGTTCATCCATGGATCCCAGCCTGAGGATAAGGCTGACTTCTACTGTCAACATTCCTATGACAACGCTAAACTACCAGTGAGGCAAAATCTTTTATCAGCCTAGCTCCATGGCCTCTCCCTGTGATCCTCAAAGTCACAGGCATCACACTGACACAAGAAACTGAAGTTTCTAGTCCTGTTGCTGCCGCCACATTCCTGGGACCTATGTACCAGACTGATGGATCTCTCCAGCTATAGCTGATTTGATTATGTGCTGAGCAGAAATGTTTTAGTGACTTTAGCTAGCAGCTTCTAAGACAACAGAAAACAAAGGCATAACATCACCGTGCCCACAATTGTGAAGAAGACTTTCTGTGCATCACCTCTGTCGCTGTGTCACAAGACAGAACCAGAGGATAGTTATAGCATGGAGCATCTCACTGTGGGGTTCCACAGCAGTCTTCACACAGGAACTGCCTGGAAATTGACTTTCCAGTGACAACATACTGTAGAGTTAACAAAACAAAGTCCGTGTGTTGAAGATTTTCAATTCTAAACATGTTTTAAGCTTAATATTCTCCAGGCCAGAAGTGGGATTTTTTGCAGGATGCAGATTCCCTGCATATGAGCTTGCTGAAAAGTGTGGAGAAAATTAAGTCATTAGTGACTTTATATTTCTGTGTATAAAAGTCCTTAGTTCAAAGGAGTGCCTGGCCCAGGTGACCTCACTAACAGCAGTCCCCACAGGATGGCAGTGTCTCTGACAGAAAGACGGACATTCCCTCAAGGAGAAAGTCACCCAATGTCCACATGAAGGGCTAAGATGTGCTAAGTTAGTTGAGTGACTCATACACGGATCACCTTCCATTTGATAGAAGTGTGTGGCTCCTGAAGGTGCTGTAGGAGAGGCATCCAAATAGGGTTCCTGGCCTCCCAACAGCCAGGCATCCTAGGGCTGCCTGAGGTACAGCAGGGATGGAAATCTAGTCCAGTCTTCTCGCTTTCTCACAGCAGCATTTCTCCCACCTCCTTCTGGGCCCTCATATCCTCTCCCTCTCCTTTCCTGTATTCTCACCTCCATAGTTTCCCTCCTCCACCCTTAAACACACAGGTAGCTACCACTGCACGATGCCAGGCAGAGCACAAGCCACCAGCAACTTGCACATCCCCCAACTACAGCCCAGCCATGGTAGAGCATAGTAACACTCCCAGGTGCTCCTCTTCCCACAGACAGGTCAAGGTCAAGGTGCCTGAATGAGTGCCCCAGTTGCCACTTGTATTCCTTAAAGCTGCACATGACTACCCCAAAAGGTTCGGTGATCACCAAGTCTCAGCAAGACACTCTGAGATCATGTGCAGCTATGGTCGATATTCTCATACAGAATCCCAGAAATATTATTTTCCCATGTTCCTACAAGACCTGTGTTGGCCTAAGAGTTACATGTTCCCCTAAAACTGGCAGTGATCCTTGTTCTCCCCCTCTGCAGGAAAAATGGAAGGAAGAAAACTTTCTGAATGCTTCACCAAAGCTGAACCATGTCCTACATTTTCCTTTCCTTGCTGGGCCTGGTAGTTTTAGGGACTTAAGACACTTAGATAAGTTCGTATTTAAAGAGGTGCTTTCATTTAAAAGGAGACAAGGAAGCTTGCCCTGGGTCCACTCTTGCTTCTATTCACACTGCTCATGGGGATGAGAGGCATGAGGATGAAAATCACACTCTGCTCTAAAAGCCTGAGCAATACACTCATGTTATTAGATCTTCACTATCTGGCTGAGGGAGCACTAAGACACATAGACTATCTTTATGGGGAGATTCTTAACTTGTAAACAGTTCCTTAAGGTCACTTTCAGGTTAAAAGATGAGGAAAAGGCCACTCATGTAATGTAAGTGAAAACCTGTATTTCAGAGCCAGCAAAATGGCTCAGTGGTCTAAAGTGCCTGCTCAGGAAAGGTTAGGCAACCACAGGGACCGCAGTTCAATCCCCAGCCCCATATGCTGTGCCGGCCCCATCCCCAGGACAGGCTGAGCCTACTATAACATAAATAAATAAAATTTAAAAAAATACTTGTAATTTTTCAACCTGGAGCTTCAGAGTCACCACAGTGGTGTAGACCTGGCCACCCTCTCAGTTGCCTGAGCCAGCCAAGGTAGGGGTTCAGCAGCACCTCCACAAGAAGCAGGAAAACATACAGGCAGTAACTGTCTCCATCCAGGCCCTGAAAATTTTGGCCAAGGGTTTTCCAAGATCTGGTCTCTGATCCCAAGTGAGTTCCCTTGGGTGGTCATGGTTCATCTTAATAGGGTAAACCTCGGAAATGGATTTAGATTTAAGAAACCAATGGGCATCATGCACAAACACAGGATGGTAAGGATACCCACTGAGTCCACGAACTCAGTGTGAGCAGCACAGCCCACCTACAGAATGGGGACTCTTGAGAATAAAATCTGTGTCTTAATTATGCTGAATTCCCAGGATAGAATTTGGAACAGACAAAGCTATGTCCGCATCCATATGTTGAATAGGTGTTCTAGTGTCTCTGTCTTTGAAGAACAGTAGCCACCACCAACCACATGGATAGACGTCCATTGCTGGCATATTCACAGAGTCCTGTGTCTTCCTACATGAAACAATAGCACCATCCTCATGCCCCCGGAAATAACTTCAAAAACCTGGCAAGTGGGCCCCGAACACTCGTCCTCCTCTAAGTTAAGGTCCTCACATTTTCATGGTGATCTGTGTCCCCTGTTCCTGGTCCAGAAGATGCTGGGGCTACACAGAAAAGAGAAATTTCTACTCTGGGGAGAGGTGGCATAGATTAGGCATCACAGCCATGAACAGCGGATCCTGCATCAACCCTGGGCATAGGAGGCCCCTGATCCCCCAGCAGCCTATCTACAGTGTCCAGCAGGGGGAAGCAGAGAGCCAATTGGCAGACTTCAGGACCTGGAATGGCTCTGGGCAGGAACCCTATCTGCTGTGTCTGAAAGCTGCTTCAGCATAGTCTCCTTGGCTGTGCCCATTTCTCTCTGGGAGCAGCTGCCAGCGAGCATCTTTCTGACTTCTCAGTATGAGGCACGAAGTGTTTGCTCACTAACCTTGCTCTGGCTTAATTCAGGTTTTTATTACTTCGTACAATTCCTCTAGGAACTGGAGACAATTTGGTTAGAATACACAGTAGAGTAAAGACTTCTATGAATTTATGCCACACTGGAACTTTCTGATAAACATCTTCATGAGCGCGTGACCTGACTCTGCTTTCTCCAACATACTCAGGCAGAGCTCACAGGATTTGCACAAGACACACAATCCAACGCAGACACTCATAACACTTTTTGGACACTTATTTTCAGTACTGTGGATTTAATCCATGCAATTCATGCTGAACTGCAGTGTTTTCCAAGTTTTTAATGTATAGGTTTTCTTTTTTAATTTTATTTTTTGAGCTATGGTCCCTAAGTTTCACCATTGCCTAGCTGGCTTTGAAGTTGTGCTATTCCTGCCTCGTCCCTTCAGGGTGCTTTGATTACAGGTGTGCATCCCTGCACCTGCCTCAGTTTAAGACTTTTACTGTCTCTCCACTCGGAAGTGCTGTGATCTGGATAATACCTGTGCCTGTCTTGCTGTCATCTGTAAGGAAGTGTCAGGAGATTCTCTACATTGGGCTCAAGGATTAAACCTCAAGATGCAGCTAGGATTCTGCTGACATCTGGACTCTGCTAGGAAGTATTTATTGACGTGATTCAAGTACTTAATCAGGCTAAAGGCACCTGCTTGAGGGTCAGGATTAAACACAGGAAAGTCCTGGACTTAGTCAAAGTTGGATGCGTGTCTTTAAGGCCACCTGCTAGGCAGGACCAGGACAGGACAGATCCAGGCAGGACGTCAGGTAGCTTGGGAAGCAACAACTCCATTTCTGATTTTGCACGGCCAGAAGGCTAAGCAGCATTGCCAGGGCATAGTACACAGTGGATGTCTGGAACCTGCATATGCACTCACAGGAAGGAGCATCACCCAGGCACAGGGTGGGACCACAGGGCCACCCCTACTCTCTCTGTGTTCCTGTGCCTGAGCCCTGCTCTAGAACCCAGAAATCTTCTCCAGCACTTGCCTGAACGGGGCTGATTTGCATAATGGGCAGCTCCCTACAGCAAGGGCATAAGAGAGGCCTGAGAGGAAGCCACCCTAGCCTTGGCCTCAGGAAGGGGCATCCGGGGCACCTTCACCATGGCCTGGACCACGCTGTTCCTTGGCCTCCTTGCTCACTGCACAGGTGCTGCTCCAGGACCTTCAGGCTCCCACCCAGCCCCGGGCTCATCCCAGCTCCAGCAAGGCTGAGTGTCTGAGGGAAGGAGCTCTCATCCTTGGTCTCACATCTGCTTCTCTCTCCCTGCAGGCTCTGTGGCCTCCTATGTGCTGACACAGCCATCCTCCATGTCGGTGACTCTGGGAGGGACAGCCAGGATGACCTGTGAGGGAAACAACATTGGAAACAGTTATGTGCAATGGTACCAGCAGAAATCCAGCCAGGCTCCGGTGCTGGTCATCTATAGAGATAGCAAGCGACCCTCTGGGATTCCTGACCGCTTCTCTGGTGCCAACTCGGGCAACACA
>PVKN010035064.1:0-11693 GCA_004027915.1 Capromys pilorides
TGAAGCATAAATATGAGAAGATCCAAGGAAGAGATTTTTTATGCTTATGGTTCACTACAAGCAGACAGTCTTGTAGATGTACGACCAGACAAGGAGAGATATGAGTCACCACTAAAACCTAGAGGGACATAGCAATGCCTCTTTATTCTGTCTCTTGTTTACCTTTAGTATAAGGGAGGAGATCTCTGGACTTAAGGTTTTATAACCTACTCCCAGGTGAGGTGGGTCAGAGAATTTTCATTATGCTCTCAGAAGAGGAAAGCGGGAGGTGAAAGACTGACCTTCCAAGGTTCTAGAGATTTCTCATTTTTCTTCAGCTTACCACGGTCAGTAAACCAAGGTGCCATGTTTGGGGTAGTGTTTCTTGCATTCTGTCACTATAAGCAATAAGACCATACTAGCTGTTCACAGACAGCCACATGTTCCACTTAACCCTGAAATGTTTCTTTAGCTGACAATATTAGTGAGCTTGAGCTCTTCATTGATTCTATGATAAAATAAAATAAAATGACTATATCTTGATTTTCTTCAATTAATCCTTATGTTAACAGCCAAGTGTACATTTTGTGGTTTCTTCCAATGTATGAAATTGATGTTTGGGAATTTAATGGTGCTCTTCTCAAGATTCTAGGAGCTGTAAGATGATAATCTTTTTTACCTCGTTGCATGTACACATGAGTTCAATCTTTGAACAAGTAAACCCAGAGAAACTTGCCTTTTTAAAGTGGCTTAACAGCACTTTGATGTAATTTTATCATGTAATTTTACCTAATTCATCAGGCATAAGAATCAGTGGGTTAGACAGCACATCTTAGGTCTCACGTCTTGATTGCCACCTCCCCGGTCCAAAGTCCCTGGTGATCCATACAGCAATACATAGCAGGAGGCTATTGCTGGATCGATTGATATTTCAATATGTTGACTTTTGTGAAGGTGAGTTATACAGAACAATAAATAGATGCACACTGTTTTGTCTATTTCTTAAAATATTTCAATTCTGACACAACATGTAAGTAATCCCCCAGAACTACTTCATGGAATAAAGTGAGTCTACACAAATCTGAGTTAATTGTACTATCAGATTTCTATTATAGTTCCAAAGAAAAGCATTTAAATCTTCAAAGTGTTGAACTCTTCCAGTGTCTATGTGAAAATTTGTTTGTTTGTTTGTTTATTTATTTATTTATTTATTTATTTATTATGGCCAGCTCAGCCTGCCCTGAGGGTGGGGCTGGCACAGCACATGGTGCCAGGGATTAAACTCAGTCCCTGCAGTTGCCTAAGCTTTCCTAAACAGGCGCTTTAGACCACTGAAATATCTCACCATGGAAACTGTTTTAAAATCCAATAAAGTATGTCTTTTCTTTACATTGTGCTATGAAAAGCAATATAATAATAGTATTAACTAAATTTTGATCTTGATGAAACCAAAGTTGTCTTTTAGAATCTCAGGATGCCTCTCATTAAATGAATTGTAAGTGAAAGCTCTTTGCCCAGGCATGTTTTCTATGCACTCTTCCTGAAATGAGATGAGTTATCATATTAAACAATAATGAGCACATATTTTCTCAGCAATACATACTCTTTTGCTGTTGTCATTCTGTTGTTGGTATTTTTAATCCTCAGATCTGAACTTCTCATTATTTTACCCCTGGCTGTATTTTGAGCTACTTCCTGTAGGACAAACAGTACTAGTTCTTTAAAATTAACCCAGAGAATAGATTCTAAAAAAAAAACTAAACTTACTGAAGGACAGAAATTAATTACATTTCATTTCTGAATGTGACTGGCAATATAAAAACAATTTTTCCTTTTCCAGTACATATTTTCTTTATTCTGCCCTTGTTCAGTACACAACAGTAACAAATATAAGCCATAAATTTAGAAATGTATTATCTGTACTATATTTTTGCTTGACTCGTTAATTTAACTAAAATGTCAGCATCTGGTAATATAAGATTCACTATGTGTAGAGAATGCAGTTGCTATGAAACTGTTAAACATTTATGAGCATTTTTAAGTGAAGTTATTAGATTTTTTTCCAAGTGTATTATTTTTACACTCTGAGGAAAATAACTTTTGAAAATTTCTCAAATTCCAGGAAAAAAAGGCACATAAATGCCTTACACTAGCTCATTCTCCTCTCTGGATGATTTCTTTTCTCTCCCTGCTCTATTTCAATTTTAGCAGTGATGAAAAGTAATTTTAACATTTGACATCTGGGCGTGTTTCCTCTACAAATAGGAAGACTCGTATGATTTTTTTCTGTTTAACTGTCTGTTTGGACCACCAGGAATATGAGGGGAAAGTTGCAATTTATCTTTAATAAAGTTTAAGATAACATGTTGTGTATATTTTTACTTCATAGGGTCTAAAAAGCAACACTCTCATATCTTTTATGTGACTCAAACACTGCCTGGTTCTCTCTCTCTCTCTCTCTCTCTCGCTCTCTCCCCCTCCCTCCCTCCCTCTCTCTCCCACCTCTTCCTCCCTCTTTCCCTCCCTCCTCCCTCCTCTTTCTCTCTTAGTGATTGACCCAAAGCCTTTACACTGAGCTACATTGTCAGCTGTTTTGCTTTTTCATTGACAGGACAAATTGCTCAAGCGGGCCTTGAACTTACCATCCTCCTGCCTCTACCTCTCCAGTAGCTGAGAAGACTTTTGAGGGTTCTTGTTTGTCACAGTAGATGCTTCTCTTCTTCCCCACTCCCCCTCGTGGCTCCCTGGCAGGTGCTAAAGCCCTATTGCAATTTCTATGCATGATCACATTTTTAAAAAATAGAGCTTATTTGTCATTCTTGACTAGACTCTGCTTCTTCTACTCCTCACCTCATTCAATGCGCTGTGAACCAAGAGCTGTAAAGGGGTGGGGCCAGGCAGAGCATCCTCACCAGCCCTGCTTCTCGTGATGTCCAGCTGGCCCCAAGCTTCTAAAGCTGCACAGAACTCGCCTACAAAGGCTTTGTTCATACCTGGGACCTATTAAGGTCAGTGACCAAAACCAGATCTCAAGTTGATGTGTGCTTTGGCTTTTTTCTGTGGGACCTTAGAGGAACTATCCTTTGAACTAAGGGAAGATGTAATTAAGTCAGTCTTCTTAACAGTAGAGGCAGCACCCCAAGGACTCAGATCCTCTGGGTGCCTCTCTGGTGCTCTGGCTGTTAAAGGCTAAGCACTGCTGCTGGTTCCTTCCTGGACATGTCCCATCATCCAGGACGGTCCTCCATGCAGCTCTTCAAGGCATCCCAAAAGGCTACACATCTTAGATGTGCAGCCAAAGCAATACAATTACTTTTCCATTCATGTCCTTGATCTCTTTGTTTATTCACTAGACCACCTGTGATATAGTTTTCTTTTAGTAAACAACACATAGTATATTAATAAAAATATATCATTGAAAAGAAGAAAGAGACAAACCATGCCCAAAGGATAAAAATACATGGACTTACGCATCCTTACCCTTTATTTCCTCCAAAGAGCTTTATCACGGATTGTATTTAATGTCACCCCATCTTCAGAACAGTTTCCCTTTGAGTATCTATCAGGTAAAGGTCTGGTGTCTGTCTTTCTGTCTGACCTTAAGTGTGTTGTTTATTCTGATCTGTCCACATTGTTTTATACTCACTTCAACCAAGCCTTCTTTTGACGAATATGTCTAAATTTGTCTGGAAAAGGTAAATTCTTGTCATTACTGTCCGCTTATTTTGTTTTGCATTTGTTCTGTCCACCCTGATTTGCCTCCCTATAACATTTATGTGGCTCTCTGAACTCAGATTTTGCCACTTACAGAGTCAGATTAATTAAACTTCTCAGTCACAGAGGCAATCCATGTGGTGATTAAGCCCTGGGGAATCTGGCGTGAGACATACCGGTTCAAATGTAGCATTAGCAATTAATAGATATGGCTACACCACCCTGGGCAAGTTTCTTCATCTCCCTGATCTTTGACTGGCTTCTGCAAAGTGTACAGAATAATAGCACCTATTAAATGAGTGGAATTTAGTAAAAGCAAATGAAGATTCCATGAGATAATAATGAAAAGTCTAGCATAGTATTTTCTCTGAAGCATGTATTCAACAAATCTGAGTTATTACTCACAATCAATAATAAAAAATGATGTGCTGGGGAGGAGTCTCAGTAGCAGAGAGCTTGCCTGGCAGACATGAGGTCCTGAGTTCTCCTGGGAAGTATAAAACCATGAAAATAGAACAGTGTTTTCTTCTATCTGTCTCTGTTACAATAGTCACAGTCACCTTTCTCTTTTCATGGCTTTATTCTATATTTTCATTATTTCCCTATGTATGTCTTTTAAAGGTCAGAGTGTGGGGCTGAGGTGTGTGGGGCGGGGGGGTCCTGGAAGTGAATTCAAGGCTTTTGCATTGAATGACATTCCCAGCCTTCTAATTTTTATTTTAAAATGAAGTCTTGCTAAGTTACTAAAACTCTCAAGCTGTGCTGCAACTGGTGATCCTCCTGCCTCAGCCACCCTGTATTCTAGGATTACAGCTGCACACAATGATGTGTGGCTAAATTGCTTATTCTCACTTTTATTTTTGGTCTCTACATTTTTCTTATAGGGTGAAATAAAAAGGGCAAAGTAATTATTGTGCCACACTGACTTCCCCACATACATCAGAAACTTTCAAAACTACGTGCTTTGCATATGCTACACCTTCTATTTGGGTAGAATTCCCTTCCCTTTTTTAGTTTGTCTTGTTCTGTTTGGTTTGCCAAAGCCCTGTTTATTCCAGAAGGCAAGGCCAAAGGCAAGAGCCCCTGTAATCTGACCTGGTGGTCCAAGGTACAACAAGCAGTGTTTCCTTGACAAGCCCACGTTTTCGTAAACATGGACCAAGATGTGAGGACCACATGTTGTGCATCAAACCCCTTTTAATTTTTTTAAATCTTTTATTTATTTGGTACAGGGTCTCGCTATGCAGCTCATGATTCAGGAAAGTGCAGAACGCAGAGGGATCTTTCTGCTTCCTTAGTGTTAGCTGACACACTCTGAAATAAGTGCTAGAACCAAAATCCCATAGCAGCTTCCTTTCCCGTTCTGCAGTTATCAACAAGCATAAGCTGTTACGACTTAGCTAGCAACTCTTCACCATTGCTCACAACCCTGATCACCGGCACAATTAAGGTTCTAGAACTAAATCTTAGGGATTTTATTTGAACCAAGTAATGAGTATTCACCATAAGACTCTCAATTTATTGAATCAACAAAATCATCAATATCTTTTTAAGATTCTACCTCAGCATAAAATAAAATATATTTTTCTCATAAAAATATGGGTATGTTCACAGACACATGCATATGTTATTCACCATAAAATAAGACAGTGTAAAGCTTATTATGAGTTGTTTAAAGCTGCTTTTAAAGAGTCTCACTATGAGATCAAAGATTCCTACGCAATTAATTATATTAAAATTATGTTAGTAAATATAATTTCCCTCTGGGATAACTGTAAAACATAATATAACAATAAAATTTACAAAATTATTAGTAGGGAAGCTATGAATAAGTTGCAGGCTGATCTAATTCAAGCTCTGCAATCAGGGAGCTGCTTTGTGATGGAAAGGCACAGGGGCCGTTCCTAACCATTGGCAAAGTCAGGAGGTGCGAAGGACTCTGAACCGCTTCTCTCCAGCTTGCAGTTGTTAAGAAACAGGTCTTAGACCAAGAACTGACATCTGATATATTCCTAAATGTCTGTATTTATCTCCCTAAATCGCTTCTCTAAAATACATGAGATATCTTCTCACTCTTTCATTATCAAGAAATCTTTATTTTAAGAAATTAAATTCATCACACAGAAGTGATTCTACATAATAAAAACAAGACAGAAGAGTCATTTCCAAAGCCAAGCTATGTTAAGATCACATAATTAGAGAGAAGTTTCCCCCTTAATGAGCTGGCTTATTTCTATCTTTAGCAAAAACAGTGGTTCTCAAACTTAAGTCGTATCCTACAATTTAAAGAAAAATATTTTCATTATCGATTTAGATTATCTTTTAAAAAGACAAAAAAATTATAGAATTATTGAAATCTGAACATAGTGGAAACCCAATCGGGTTATTGTCATAATCTAGAAAGAAAATAAAATATGAAATTAGTTTATCATTATTGCAGATATTGAAAAGAATTTCAACTTTCAGCACAGACTTCACTACCAAATCACTAAAGGAAATGAATAAATGCTATTTATTGATATCAGTCCTAATTTACAGTCAAGCAGTCTTAAGACTGCTCAACCTTTTTCTTCAACTTGGAATTGTCAATATGGTACAAAAAACCTCATACACATAATATCTGCCTCGTCTCCATTTGATGTGACAGCATCTAGTAGTGAGACCCTGAACATCATGTAGACCCTTCTCTAAAATACAAAAGAAAAAAAAAAAAGGATTAAAATACCCTCAACTGCCAATATTAACCCAGAAAAAAAAAAAATTTAACCCAGAAAAAAAAAAAAAAAAAGTTATTACTTTTGTCTCTTTCACAGGAAAAAAGAATTTCCCATAAACTCTCGTGGGCTTTCAATTGCCCCAAAATCATCTCACTTACTTTCAACATAAAAAGCTAAAATCTCTCACATTAGGCATCAATATGGTTCTACAAAAACCCAGACCACAGTTTTTTTGTTTGTTGGTTTGTTTTGTCTTCTTGAGACAGGGTCTTGTTATGCAGTTCAGACTGGTCTTGAGCTCACTTTTGTAGCCCAGGCTGGTCTCAAACTTGCACTGATCCTCCTGCCTTAGCCTCCCAAGTGCTGGGATTTTACGCATGTACCACCATGCCCGACTAACACAGGTTTGCGATTCAGTAACAGGCGGACCACTGGAATGATACAGAATATAGCTCTTCTAATTTTTCAGGTTTCATTCATTATTTAAAAAGAACTGTAGAGAACTCATCTGTGCCAAAGAGGAAAACCAAAAATTGCAATTTGAGAATCATGGAATTAGAGGATACCACAGGGTTTCTCTAGTTCCTAGAAACCTGCTGTGATAGTGGACTGACTGTGTCAACCCGAGACATTTAGCGAAGGGGATGCTGGAATCCACTCAGCAATTGTACACCCAAGAGTATGACAGACATAGCCTAAGCAGCTCATATGAAAGGGAAATGAGGAAGGAGAGAGCTGCTTCTGTTTCTTCTGGGAAGGTCCCGTCTTCGCCTTCACCTTGGAGGTTATCTCTAGCCTTCCAGGGCAAGCTCATCAGCCTTCAAGGGTAGATCCAATGGTCTCAAGGCACGGACTCACACATGACCCTGCAGCAAGCTCCAGACCTTGAACTTAATCCTTGAGTCTCCAGCATGCAGGCAGCCTTTGCACGCTTTCTCCTCTGACTCTGTGTGTGGCCATCGTAAACAAATCCTGTAAATTCTTATATATTTGTGTATTTTGTGCTTTATTTGTTTCTCAAGTTTAAAAAAAATACCTGACACATCTGCTTCAATCAAATTCCTAGACACACTCAAAATTGAAAGTCATGGCACCTAGTAAGGTAAATACACACACTCAATAAAAAAGGCAACTTCTGGCTGAACACAGTGATGAGGACAGATGAAAGTCACTTACAACAACAGGTCAAATAGCAATGAAGGGCACGTGGCATTTACTGGTGATGCCCAGAAACACAAGCACACTCCTGAGGAATCGTCCTCTGGTGAGGTCCACGGCAGCCTACTGTGGTCACTGGGATGATGAATTAGAAAAGAGAACTCTTGCTATTAGAGTTATCCAAGGCAAGAGATGAAAAACCTCTAGCAGCTGGGTTCAGCGTTTGTAGGAGAAAATCCTAGCAGTACTTATCACCTATAAAACCTGCAGATTCATGATGATGTGAACATAATTGGCTGCAAAACGCACCACACACTATTTTCTCCTTCTTTATTTTGCTTCTCATCCACTACCCTTTCCTTCCCTCCCTGTTCCTTCTGAATATTATCTCCCTCCCCTTTTGAAAAAGCTCTATTGTAATCTTTTTTCCATCCTTTCTCCCACTTCTTCCCCCTCTCTTCCTGCCTTATTCCCCCATCCATTTGAAAATAATTTCTTTGCTTCCTCTCCTCATCTCTTTTCCATTTCACTATGCAAAGGCCATATGATAACTGCAATCATTGTGTACTCCAGACAATTAAAAAAAAAAAAAAACCTTTAAAACACCACACTCTAGAACTCCCACAACTGCGTGTCGACCTTTTGAACAACTTTCCAATTGCTTCCACGTCAGGGAATTCTTCCAGAAAAATTCATTTAGTTAATTTAGAAAGCTTCATAGAGTTAGAGACATTTATTTGTATAATAGCTATCATTTAGAAAGCATAAGCAGTTGCTACATTAATGTGGCTGTCTAGCATACCATTAACTTTGCAGAACGATGCTATGAAGTCAGGGTTGTTATTCCCAGTGTGTGGATGAATAATGAAAGTTTAGTGAGGTTTTCTCAGTGTGGTCAGTTCCTACTATAGGTACCAGGGAGAACTACATATGCATGCATAGCTCAGTATTGTGTACTGACCATCGTAGAGTAGCCATCCTCAGCAGTATCTTCAACTGCTGTAGTGCAACTCCTTCCTCTAGCTCACAGAATTCCATGTATAAACTATGAAATACAAACTTTCTGTCCTCAACCTCCTGCATTTGTCCAATTTTTCCACACCCACGCATCTTCCCTCACTCCCGAAAGATACTTTTAAGGAAATAACTCACCAGCAATTTTACAAAGATAAAAAAGGGCTTCTCAGGAAACATGTGATAACACAATTCTGTGACTTGAAGAACATCTCCAGATGAAAGCAGTGAGCACGAAAAACTGAAAGCTCCGGCACCTAGCATATGACTGTGATTTTGTGATTATAGAATAGATTGCTATATCACATCCTTTAAAACTGGCGTACTTTAAGTAAAGACTTCACATGAGAACTTCTTAACTGACAGTATTTTCTAAGATATTTCTTAAAGAAAGAAAATAGTTAAGTTATGACTATTTCTGATAAGAGTAGTTGTTTGTTTGTTAGTGCTGGATACTGAACCCAGGATCTCATGCATGCAAGACAAGTGCTATCCATAATCCCAGCCCCAAAAGTAGTTTTGAGGTAATAAATCCTAAGAAAAACAGTTTTTGTCCCATACTTTTTCTACAGGTAAATAACACTGTTTTATCATATAACCATACTAAATTTTCATGAAACTATCAGAACAGTAATTAATGATATTTCAATTCAGATTTCCTCAAACTTAGATGACAGGGTTTTTTTTTTTTTTTTTTTTTTTTTTTTTTTTTTTTTTTAATCTGGGATAGAACTCTGGGCCTTGCACTTACCAATCAGGCACTTACGTGGCTGACCTATATCTGTGACCCCTAGATGACAAATTTATAGGATGTTAAACACAATCATGCATGTAATTGCTTTTTGGAAATCAACTTATACCTTGTCCTGAATGCTTAACTTTTATGGTGAGAGCTCCCCAGATATTTTCTAGCCCTGCAATTCCTAATTCTCCCTTAGGTCCCTGTTCCCAAAGTCATGTGTCACTCAAGATACAAATCCTGAGCAACTTGTTTTGAAGAGTTTCAGGCGACTTTCTCTGGGTTGGGCACCAGGCAGGAAATCATTACTTGCAAACTACCTTGAGTCACACTAATTATGCTGTAAACTATGCAGAAGTCTGAGTGGTAAAACACTACAGTAAGGTCACACTTCTGGCTTTACTTCTTTAGCATAACAGTTCTTATCATTCCCATTTTCATAATAAATGCATTATTGTCTACAAATCTCATATTAATGTGAAAATGTCATATTTTGTGGCTATAGTAAGCAGATGGAATAAAGACAGCAAGAAAAGCCACCAGCTGCTTTTGGAAGAGTGTTTTTACAGCTCTGTGCATTTCCTTCTAACCTCACTAATCATCATGATGCGAGCCCTAAGAGCCTTCCACATCAAGGTGAAAGCACCTCTAGCATTGCTCTGCTTTCATCCTACCTCCCACAACTGCGAACCCAAGTTACCACCCTTGTAAATAGGAGTCACTTGTTTTGAGACACTTGTTTCATAATAATTCACCTCAGTATATTTTCCTTTTAGATGAGGCCATTAGCTCATTAGAGACATCAATCGCTACCCAGGTCTGGTGGTCCAGCAAAAACACCACAACACAGAATAAAAAAAAATACAGTAGTTTCTTTTTGTAAAAGCACAAATAATTGAAAATATTCCTTGCGTTTTATAGTTATGTCTTCGGTAAAAAGCACATTAAGTTGTGATGAGGAGAGGGTGCTTTGCTTCTGTTCAGTAGGATTTTATCAACCATGCATCTTATAAATATTTTATGAGTAAATACACCCTAAAATATTTTAAACAGCTTATGTTTAAAAGTTGTATGGTTAATGAGAAGGAAAAACTGGGATGAGGGAAAGGACAAAAGAAAGAAGGGGAGAAGATATATTTATGTATGTACGCAGGACAGCCTGGATAACTGTGCTGCTGATTTCTGATGGTCTATCGAAAAGAGGAGATAATGCTTCCCCCCTACCTTTTTATTTTTATTTTTTCTTCTGCACTTCTTATAACTTTTGTTGGTGGTGGTTTTTTTCAACCAATTTTACAGATTTATATCTGATAACCTAAACAACTAATCTGAACATCATGCAATACAGCAACCATTTGATGACATCCTATTATTTTGTTTAATGAAATTTTTTTATCATTTCTAAGGATTTTTTTTTAACTATTTCACATTCTTTGTAAAACTATATGGTTAATTACTTCTTTATTTATATAGCGTTCACTCAGAAAATAATGACCATTTCCTACTGATTATCAACACTGCACCGGGCCATAAAGATGCAAAGGGGAGGAGGCAAATAAGCAACTAGGGCGCACAATAATGCGGACCTCATTTGAGAAGTGGGCAAGAAGAGGCACCGCTGGTATCCCTGACAGAAGCTGCCAGGAGATGCTCACAGCAGCTGCAGGGTTCGCATGAGTCCAGACAGGCCATCAGCAGGGTGTGGAGAGCAGGAGTAGGTTGGCTGGCCAGAGAAAAGCTTCACAGGAGAAAGAAGGGAGGCAAGAGGCAGGGAGTGAAGAAACAGAGAGAGAGGAGGAAGAGAAATAAAGGAGGAAGACAGAGAAGAGAAATAGCACACACCCCCGCAGGGGGAAGGCCACCGCCCTGGGACCACATAGCAAAGAAGCGATAAAAGGGTCTGTGTTTTTGTTCTTTTTCCTCCCTTTGACCATAGATTTTTATCAATTCTATAGGTTTTCATACCCAATAGAACATACAATTAGAGCACCTTGATTTTCTCATTCACTCTTCCTTAATTGGTGAACGTTTATTTGTAATATGTATTATTTCTCTAAAGATGAATTTTAATCTTTAAAAGATCTAAAGCATTTTGTTTCATCATTTGTTTTACTTTGGAGGTGTGGATTTTTGCAATGGCAGTAACTGAACCTAGGACTTTGCTCATGCTAGGTAAGCACTCCGGGGCTGAGCCATGTCCCTAGCCCTGAAGGTTTTTCCTAAGAGTTGAAATGTCTGATTCTTTGAATCTATGTTCTTTAATTATTTTCCCAAAAGAATTACATTCAAAATAACTTAGGGGAAAAGGTTTTTCTTATGTTAGCAATATTTTATATTTGAATAATACTTCATCCAGAAATTTCTATCTTTAC
>PVKN010035065.1:0-11700 GCA_004027915.1 Capromys pilorides
CCACCACACCTATATAACAGGCCCAGCCATGCTGTCTCGTTTGATTTCTGTGGTAACTACTAGGTGGATAGTGTGACTTTTATTCCACAGATATCGCTCAAGCAGAGGTGAGTAGGAGTTAACTTACCTTAACTTCTACTTGGAAGACTTGCTAAACTAAAGTCTGCGTGATGCCCAATTGCTCACGCTTCCTTGGACTGCCGGCTGCCGATGGTCGGACGCTGACCCTCTCTCTGCCCCGTAGGTCTCTGGCATCAATTCACGTTTTGCTAAAGTCCACATCCTATACGTAGGCTCTACACCACTGAAGAACTCTTTTCGAGGAACTATCCGGTAAGGAGCGTTCTTGTCTTCACATTGGCCCCTGCACCCGGAATGCGGTAGAATAGTTGGGAGAGCTGGGGTTTTTTGTTTTTGTTTCGTTTTGAGACAGGGCCTTGAGAGTTGAATTTTAGAGCATTTAGCTCTTCCTACCCCTGCCTACTTTTGCCTCTCCTTTGTGCTTTGATTCTTCTCCGTGGTAGCCAAAGAAAATGTTCTATGAGCTAAGATAAAAGGAAAAAATGAATAAAAGAGGGTCTAAAAATAAAAAAATTGAGCAGCGGAAAAAGTAAGCAGCATAAGGGTGATTCAGAACAAACAACATAAAAGGCATTTTAGGAAGTACCTTTTTAGAATGCATTTAGTAGCACTCAGAAGGCCAAGACAGGAGGATCGAGGCGAGTTCAAGACTAGCCTGGCTACAAAGTGAGCTCAAGGCCAGCCCGAACTGCATTGTGAAACCCTGTCTTTTTTGTTTGTTTGTTTTTGTGGGACTGGTATTCGAAATCACGACCTTGCACTTGCCAGACAGGCACTTGTGCCACGGAGCTATCTCCCCAGCCCTGAGACCCTGTCTTAAAATGACAAAATACATAAATAAAACATACTTAATATAGATTAAACTCAAGGGTTGGCCAAAATAGCTCAGCAGATTAAAGCACCTGCAAGCAGACTCAGGGGTAGGGGGTTCGCTCCCCTGGCCTGCTGTCCAGCTGAGTCCCCAGGGCACGCTAAAGCAGCAACTGGGACTAGGTGTGGTGGAGCACACCTGTAATCCCAGCTCTTGGGAGGCTATAAACAGGTGAATTACTACCAATCTGATCTAGTAGTGACACCTGAGCACCCTGTAGATCCTCCTCTAAAATACACAAAAAAAAAAGGGCTGGGGAGATAGCTCCATGGCACAAGTGTCTGCCTGGCAAGTATAAGGTCATGAGTTCAAACCCTGGTCCCACAAAAAAAATAAAATACAAAAAAAAGAGGTAGATTGATAGATCAATCAATCGGTAGATAGATAGATAAAACTCAAATGTTATTAGACATTAAGAAGCTTTTGAAAAAAGTTTTGGGGGTGGAATGTGGTGGCACATACATGTAGTCCCAGCACTCAGGAAGCTGAGGCAGGAGGATCACCACGAATTCAAAGCCAGCCTGAGCTACACAGTGAGGCCCTATCTGCAAAAAGCCAAAAAGAAAAAAAAAAAAAAAAAAAAATAGAAGTTGTTTGTGGGGGAACAGTAGGTTGTTTTTCTCAGTGGATTGTTTGAGGAAAACCAGTTACCGCAGGCGGGATTGTTCAACTTTCGAGGCTCTTCACCTCAGGCTTCTGTGCGACTCTTTGGTGCTTCCATTCAAGGGCTCTCGAGGCAGCAGAGTTCCTCACCATTTCTTGCCAAATCCCTTAGGCTTTTCTCTAGTCAGAGCTATTGGTACCGATGCTCTGTGGGCATAAGAATGGGAGCGTGTTCTCTCAGTGTGGCCTAAGCCTGCCTCCCCTCCCTGCTTCCCGAGTGAGGCTGTCTCCCCATTATAACTCGTCCATATGCTGTAGGCCTGTAGCTCTTTGATTGCTAGGACCAACAGGGCAATTCTTTCTCATAGATAATTAATTTTTCTTTTTTTTTTTTTTTTTTTTTTTTTTTTTTATCAAGGAAGATGTCCGGGCGACTGAAAAAGACAAGGTTGTTGGTTGATTTGGGCTTTTCTTTTTCCGCATAGCTATAGATGTCTCAATTTTGTATAAGTATTACCCTAATGAATTCAAAGATCCATGGAAATGAATCTGCAAGTTAGAGGCCAGCCTGAGCTACGTAGTGAGTTTAAGGCCAGCCTGAAGCACATAACGAAACCCTGTCTCAAAAAAAAAAAAACAGCAGCTATGTTGGTGCAGGATTATAATCCCAGCACTAAGAAGGCTGAGGCAGGAGGATTGCCATCCTGGGCTAAAGGGTGAGTTCAAGCCTAATCTGAACCACTTATCAAGACCCTATCTCAAGAAATAAATTTTTATGGGCTGGCGAGATAGCTCACTTAGGTCAAGCTTAGGCAACCTCGGCGACCTCAATTCGATCCCCGGCACCACATGCTGTGCCAGCCCCACCCCAGGGCAGGCTGAGCTGGCGAGAGAGAGAGAGAGAGAGAGAGAGAGAGAGAGAGAGAGAGAGAGAGAGAGAGTTAGAAAAAGAAAGTTTAAAAAAAAAGAGGGTCAGTGAGATGGCTCAGTGGTCTAAAGTGCCTGGTTAGCAAAGTTTGGGCAAGGGAAGGGACCGCAGCACCACATGCTGCACCAGCCCCATCCCAGGGCAGCCTGAGCCAGCCATAACACAAATGAATAAATGAGGTTTAAAAAAAATTAAAAGCCAGGTGGAGTGGCGCACACCTGTAATCCCAGTGCTTGGGAGGCTGAGTCAAGAGGATTGTGTGAGTTCAAGACCAGCCTGGGCTACAGTAATGAGTTCAAGGCCAGCCTGAACTGCATAGCGAGACCCTGCCTCAAAAAGACCAAAAAAAAAATAAATAAAGTTTTTTTTTTAAATTGTTAATTGACTAGAATAATAATATCTGGCCCCTGGGATATAGAAAGTAGATTGGCTCAGGCTGGGGGTATGACTTAATGAGAGCTTGCTTTCCATCCATAAAGCCCTGGGTTCAATCCCAATCACCTCCAAAAAAAGGGGGGGATAGATAAACTGGCTTTACCAAGAGGTAAATAATTTCATGTCGACCTAATCTAAACCTTTTACTTAACACCCCTGTTCTTTATGTGCAGGTTGAAATTTACAAGAGTTTCCGCCCAGGTGACATTGTCTTGGCCAAAGTGGTATCCTTTTTTTCTCAGCAAACTTCTGAAGGTCTTCCGTCAAAATAAAAAGTGGAAATGGAGAAGCAGCTCCAGCAGCCGTGCGGAGCAGACCTTACGCCGCTTACTTTCCTTCACCGGTGTTGCCTGACCAGATATCCCTAGGAGACGCGCAGTCCAACTACTTGCTGACCACAGCAGAAAACGAGCTCGGGGTGGTGGTGGCCCACAGCGAGGCGGGTGAGTTGGTCCGTGCTCCCGCCGCTGGCCTTACCCTTGGCTGAGGGCGACCTCACCCGGTGCCACTGTAGGTCCCTTAGGGTAAACAGAGTCTGTGATGCCCGTACAGTGATGCAATCACTTTTCAAAACATGGCCCCTTCATTAAGCAACATGTGACTGTTTATTGCTGAAATTAGAGTGGTTTTCCTAAATCTAACGAAACAGGGAATTCACCCCATAGCTCAGTGGAATAAACAAGATTTCTTGTAGGTGAGGTCAGTGTCACTAGGTGACATTTTTTTGTTAAGGTTGTGCTGAGGATTAAACCTAGGGCCTTGCCTATGCTTAGCAAATGCTCTGCCACTGAGCGACACCCCCAGCCCAAAACTTTTAGCTTCACAGCCAGCTGAAAAGAGTGGAGTCTCAGGAAGGTGTCTGGGGTCCCAGCTCCCACGCTGCTTTTTCCTTGCAGGTGTCCAGATGGTCCCCATTAGCTGGTGTGAGATGCAGTGTCCGAAGACCCACACGAAAGAATTCCGGAAAGTGGCCCGAGTACAGCCTGAGTTCTTGCAGACCTAAGAAGCCACATTTTACCCCAGGGAGGGAAGGAGGCTATTTCTAAGAATATGTATAAAAATTACATCAAAAGGCCAGGGAGATAACTCAACAACCTAAGTGCCTGCCTGGCAAGCACTAGGTCCTGAATTTACTTCCTCATACCAAAACAAAAAAAATTACATCAAGATTTCAAGGTCTTTATTCAGAGGGTCAGTGAACAACAACCTCTACAAAAATCTAGTAATTTATATATAGACCATTGTCAGAGATGTGACTCAGTGGCATAAGTGTCTGCCTGGCAAGCACAAGGTCCCAAGTTAGATCCCTGGTACTAAAAAAAAATTTAAAAATAAATAAATACAAATAAAAAATAGATCACTATTCTTATGAACCTTTTAGTGAATTTCATCCTCCTAAATGATGTAGCTTCTCTTTTAGAGACATCAGCAAACAGAACTGTAATGTTGGAAATAGCCTATTCCTCTTATCACTAAAAATACATATATTGGGGCTGGGGAGATAGCTCCATGGCACAAGTGCCTGCCTGGCAAGTACAAGTTCATGAGTTCGAACCCCGGTCCTAAAAAAAAAAAAAAATATATATATATATATATATATATATATATATATATATATTTTTATATATATATATATATATATTTTCCCCCCCAGTGATAAGACACTTTTACATCTAGGCAAGGTAGCACACACCTGTAATCTCAGCTCTCAGGAGGAGGTTGAGGCAGGAGGATTGTTATGCGTTCAAGGCCAGCCTAAACTACATAGCAAGACTCCTGTCTTGGGCCAGCAAGATAGCTTAGCAGTCTAAAGCACACAGAGACTGCGGTTTGATCCCTGGCACCATACGCCACATCAGCCCCACTCCCAGGGTGGGCCAAGCCGGCCAAAAAAAAAAAAAGGATCCCTGTCTTTAAAAACAACAGGTTGGGCTGGGGAGATAGCTCTGAGGCACAAGTGCCTGCCTGGCAAGTGCAAGGTCGTGAGTTTGAACCATAGTCCCGAAAAAAAAAAAAAACAGGTCAAGGGGCTGGGGAGATAGCTCAGTAGAACAAGCACAAGGGCCTGAGTTCAATCCCCTGAGTTTTGCAAAAAAAAAAAAACAGGTCATAAGGGCCAGCCAGATAGTTCAGTGGAATAACGTGCCTGCTTAGGCAGAGTGCAGTGGCTGGGGTTCAGTCCCTGACCACCCATGCCAGCCTCACTCCCAGGGCATGCTGAGACGGTGAATGAGAGTGGGCATGGTCGTACGTGCTTGTAATTCCAGCTCTTGGAAGACTGAGCACAGGCGGATCACTTTGAGTCCGATCTGCGTAGTAAGACCCTGTAGACCCTGTACCAAAAAAAAAAAAAAAAAAAACAGGTCATAGTAGCATGGTCCCAGCATTCTAAGAGACTGAGACGAGAGGATCTCTGCAAGTTTGAGGCCATCCTGGGCTACAGAGAGTTCAAAGCCAGCCTGAACTACATAGTGAAATCTTATCTCTAAAACCCAAAATAGCCCAGCATAGTAGTGCATGCCTATAATGCTAATGCTTGGGAGACTAAGGCAAGAGGGTTACTGTGAGTTCAAGACCACTCTGAACTGAGTTGAACAATCTGAACTACATAGACCCTGTCTCAAAAGAACAGAAAAACCAAAACCAAAAATGTTACTAAAAATTCTCAAGGAAACATCTAAATCACATCATGTCAGCCGGGCGTGGTGGCGCATGCCTGTAATCCCAGCACTTGGGAGGCTGAGGCAGGAGGGTCAGTGAGTTCGAGACCAGCCTGGGCTGCAAAAGTGAGCTCATGGCCAGCCTGAACTGCATAGGGAAACCCTGTCTCAAAAAGACAAAAAAAAAATCACATCATGTTTTTTAGAGCAGCAGTGTTCTTTTCTATTACCTGCCACGTGTCAACTGGCTGCTTGCTCTGGACATAACCTGATTGCCAGTCAGCTGTATTTTTGTGTCCTAAGTACTTTTTTACATTGTAGGTGGAGACTCCAGGGCAGGCGCTTTGGGTGCCCCCGATTTAATCACATTGTGGTTTAGTGGAAATTATAAAATGTGCCTGGTAATCCAGGTAGGATGTGAGCAGTTCTGAGAAGCGCTTCGTAAACACATTGTTATGTTAGTGACATAGTGAGAATATTTGTTAAGTGGGAGTTGAAAAGAGGTACAGTGCACTGTCAGGTCAGGTGGCCAGGGAATGATTTGGGACATGAGGGCAGAAAACTCGGATAAATGAAATGAAGATTCCCAGGCAAAGTGAAGTCCTAATACAGTGCTGAGTAAAAAATGAGATCGTAAGTTTGGAGATGAGAGGATGGGAGAAGAGGAAGACTTCAGAGAATATGAAGAAAAGATGTGCATGAGATGGCTCTTCTATAAATTTTTATTTTGTATTGAGGAGGGCCAGGGGATTGGGGATTGAACCTATCGCCTCCTTCGCACTGAGCTGCGTCCCCATCCATTTCTTTATTTTGAGCCAGGGCCCTGTTAAGTTGCTGATTGGCCAGGCTGGGCTTGAACGTTCATCCTCTGCCTCGGCCTCATTTTGTTTTGTTGTGAGGCCAGTGGTGTGGATCGGTGACACAGCCCCTACCTGGCAAGCTCAAGGCCCTGAGTTTGATTCCTGGTGCCAAAAAAAAAGTGAGTGTGTAGCACACGTAAAGTCTCAGCACTTACTCGGGGGCTGAGGCGAGAGTGTCCTTGCCAGTTGGAGACCACCCTGCGCCACAAAGGGAGCTCAAGGCCAGCCTGAATTGCGTGTATCAAAAAGACCAAAAAAAACCCAGGGTTGAAGTCATTTTGTTTTGCTGTGTCTGTAGTGCTAGCGATCAAACCCAGGCCTTTGTGTGTGCTGAGCACATTTTACTGCTGGGCTACACCCCAACATGCATGAAGCCCTAGGGTTCATTCCCAGCACTAGGGAAAAAAGTGAAAGAGCTCTCCGTTCCCCTTTGGGCAATGTCCCTAACGTGACATTTTGCAGAATCAACGTGTCAAGCTGGTGTTACAGCCCAGTGGTGTAGACTTGTCTAACATGCAGGAGGCTGTGGGGTTTAATCACTAGAATGACCCAAAACTGGGAGCAAAGAAGTACAACTTCTAGGCTGTTGACAACTTTGAAAATTTTCAGTGTTTCCTCATCTTAATAGTATGACTTCATAAGACCAATGTGAAGGAGAGATATTTGAGTGTTTGGTACGTGGTCGTGTTTCTGTTACATGTTATGGGTTATTATATATTTGATTTTCTTCTGTCAGGTATCCACTAAATATCTGCTCTTGGGGCCAGAGAGATAGCTCCATGGCACAAGTGCCTGCCTGGCAAGTGCAAGGTCGTGAGTTCAAACTCTGGTCCCACCAAAAAAAAAATTATATATATATATATATATATATATATATATATATATATGTATATATATATATATATATGTATATATATATATATATATGTATGTATCTGCTCTTATGCTAGACACTTTGCTGTAGGTTGTTTTATCAGTTCCTACTGATAGATATTAAAAAACTTAGTTTTTTGTTTTTGAGACAGGGTCTTGCTCTAATTCAGGCAGGCCTTGAATGCACTATGTAGCCCAGGCTGTCCTCGAACTCATGTCAATCCTTCTGCCTCAGCCTCCGAAATAGTGGCATTACAGACATGCACAGTACTAAAAAGAAACTTTTTTTTCCAAGATAGGATCCTTAGCTCAGTGGTACAATGCTTGCCTGGCGAGCACAAAGTCCTGAGTTCAATTCCCTGTACCAAGAAAAACAAAAAAAATTGTTTAGATGGCTGGGTGGCACATGCCTATAATCCTAACATTGGGGAGGCTAAGGCAGGAAGGTCTCTTTGAATTTGAGGCCAGCCTGGCCCACATGAGCAAGTTCAAGGCCAGGCCGAACTACATAAGGAGACCTTGCCCCAAAAAGAAAAGATAATATCTTTCCATATTGTACGAGCTGCCTTGAATTTACTATGTATCCCAGGCTGGTCTTGAACTATCCTCCCTCAGCCTCTTGAGGGTTGGGGTTATAGGTGTGTGCTACTGCGCCAAGATTACAAAGGAAACTCTAAATACTATTCATCTTTGCATATGTCTGTGATTGTTTGGCAAAATAGATTCCTGGAAATTGCCAGGCATGGTAGCACACGCCTGTAATCCCAGCACTCAGGAGGCTGAGGCAGGTGTACCTGTGCCAGTTCAAGGCCAGCGTGGGCTACGTAGTCAGGTCAAGACCAGCCTGAGTCGCAAACTCTTTCTCAAAAAAGGAAAAGAAAATGAACCAGTGTCAATATATCCTGCCCAAGGCCGTGTTCAACACTAGCCATGAAGGAAGCACCCTGATACCGGTGAATGTGTTACCTGGTGAGCTTTATGTACAGCTGTGCATCTGAGGGCCAGATGTGTGACAGACTCGTGGGGCTGATGGTGTGACCTAGGCAAGTAAGTCAGAGCATCCCTAACATGTTACAGAAGCGATTACTCCCCAGGTCAGAGGGGCGTGTGAGAAGCGGCCACTCCTAAGACACTTGAATGGGAACACCATGCTGGGCGGCACTTGAGATAGAGAAGGGAAAGGGGCTATTCTACTTTCTCTTCTAGGACCTGGGGTGACTTTGAACATCATGGAACATCTGTTCTGTGGAGTATTTCTTTTTTTCTTTTTTTTGCGAGACCGGGGTTCGAACTCATGACCTTGCACTTGCCAGGCAGGCACTTGTGCCATGGAGCTATCTGCCTGGCCCCATTGTAGAGTATTTCTGATAGTGTCACCAAGTAGGCTGGCATGGCTTTCTTCATGACAGCCCGCTGTCATTGGAGGTGACTTTACTTATTTTTCTTCTTACTCATCCCAAGCTTGCTCCACTTTCTCACTTACTCTTTGCTTTTAACTTTTCCTATCTCAAAAAAAATGTGAAACCGAAGTTAGGCACCGTAAGAAAAAAAGAGGAGGGAGGAGGGGAGGGCAGCAGACAAAAGTGCTGAGGATGCAGCTTCATGGTAGAACTGTCTGAGCAGGCTGAAGGCCGGTTCAATCCCCTAGGTCAGTGGCGGCAAACCTACAGCACGCATGCCCAGCTGGCTGTTTATCATCACCGAAGGCTCCCTAAAGGTTGTCACTGCCCTACCAAAAATACAGAAAGTGGCCAGGGGGCCTTTTTTGTTGGCCCAAGCAGAACACCTAACCTGGGGTCTTGGGTGTCTTAAGGCGCTATGTGAATCAGGACAGATTATCTTTGGGTCTTTCTCCTGTCCACCAATACCAGCTAACTGCAAACAGAACAAAGCGAACTTCACATGGAGCAAACAGTACCCCACTAGACCTCCCATTTCAGTAGTTTCTAGTGTGTATAGTTTATTTTCACTATATAGTCAGGGTGATGAGGCTGTGGTGCCACTTGACCTACGTTTCCCAAGAGCAACTGAAACAGCTACCAAACTTCCATCTGCTGCCAACCAAGGTAGACTCACCTATAAACATTTGGTGCCGTCTGTACCCATCTCTCCAAGCAGCCTAAACTCCTTTCAGGGCAGGACTCTGGCTTATCTTTGAACCCCAGAATGCATATTGTGAATTAACACAGCCCAGGGACTCAGTCAAGTTTTGGGCGCAGCCCAGCCTGATGTACACAGTACCGTCACGGCAGCTGTGCTCCCAGCTACGGGAGAGGCTGAGGCAGAGCAGGGGTCCCGGGCCACTGTAGGCAATTTAGCCAGGGAGGTTTCTCTAGTCACAGCAACTTCACCCAAGGCCAGTGGTTTTGTTAGACAGCCAAGAATGTGGTGTAACAGACCATTTCCTGCAAATGTAAGGGTGGCTTTGGAATGGGGAGTGAACAAATTTAGCAATACCGCATCTCACACTAAAAAGGGCTGTCATCCTGCTGAGTTTTATCACCAGCGCTGTAAAAATGAAAGGGCTGCAGATGTAGCTCAGTGGCAGGGCACTTGTCTGGTATGCCCCACGCCCTGGACTGTGCAATCCAGCATCCCTGCAACTAAAATCTTAAATGTTCTTGTAACTGACTGATCATGTCTAGTGAGGAACTATTACACAACTTGAGACTGCTAACCTGACACTGGCTTCCGACAAGGGCCAGTGCGCACCTGTAAGCCCATACTTACAAATTGAGGACTGTTACAAAGTTAGTTCACAGCCAGTGTAAACTAGTGAGACCCTGACTCAAAAATCAAATCAAGAGGGTCGGCAAGATGGTTCAGCAGTCTAAAGCGCCTACTCAGGAAGGATTAGGCAACTGCAGGGACTGTGGTTCAATCCCTGGCACCACATGCTGCGCCAGCCCCACCCCCAGGGCAGGCTGAGCTGGCCGTTAAAATAAATAAATAAAATAAAATGTCTGGAAATTATTTTTTTTTTAAATCGAAACAAGAAATTTTATTGTAATGGATAGAAAATGCTAGAAACTCAAGTGTTCTCAGGATGTAATAGTCCTAGGGACTGAGGAGATAGCTCCATGGCACAAGTGCCTGCCTAGAGGTTGTGAGCTTGAACCCTGGTCCCGCAAAAAAAAAAAAAAAATCAGGATGTAATAGTCCTAAAACTATTAAATCTCTCCTATAGGGCTTGGGTACGTCAAGCATTTCAAGTTGAATGCTCCTTCGGAAGACACCTTCGGACCACACGTGTACCACCACGCAGAATTATTGCACGTCACTCCTTTATTATACTGATCTGGAAAAAGACATAGTTATGCTCAAAGTGAGTACTGGCCCATGTGGCAGGGCCAAGCCAGCTGGAACACGATTCAGAAATCAGACACTGTGAGACACTTAGACATGGCGAAGAGGCATTTTCACTGCCACCAAAACCAGGCAGAGGGTCCTAAATACACAGCAGGATGCACTCCTACCCCGCAGAGGCCAGAGCCTGTCCCGTACTGGTGTGAGGAATGGCTTATTTTCTGGTGACCACAAGTGGAACTATTTAACCACCACTAGAAGCCCCAGAAGGGTTTTTGTTCAGATACGTAATTTTTCTTTTGTAGAAAAACTGAACACATAAACTTAATTCAGGCTCAGTCCCAACCTTCTGGAGCCAGCTCCTCTAGGGTGAGGGAAGAAATTGTACTTCAATCACCACGCAGGTTACATTCATCTCTCACTGGAATGTCAAGAGCTCGCTGGCTGACTGGACTACAGCAGAGTGCAGGGCTGACTCCAGGGAGCAGTGTGCTCAGGCCGCTCCTCCCCGGCCGCGCCTTGGCGTGGGTATCCCTGTCCCCTACTCAAGCAGGTCCTTAGTAAACAAAGCAGAAGCACTAGACAAACAGTTGCTACCTCTCGACTGTCCTGGGTGAGAAGCGCCTTCCCTGCACTTGGACTGAGAACTAGAGGGCGGATCCTAGAGGTACTGTTCTGACTAGATTCTATCAAGGGAGTGGGTGCAGGAGCCAAAATGCTAACAGGGCAATGGGAGCCACTGGTCCCCATCTGCAACTACAACACAGGATGCCTACAGATGTGGTCAGCGTGGGGCAGAGGTGAGGAGGGATGGGTGGGTGGGGCGCAGGCTGCCCGGTGGTCTTCACTTCTTGGCCTTGCCCTGGGCAGCCACAGCTTCCATGGCTTTGCGCACGGTCTCTTCATCCCCTAGGAACTGCATGGGCTTGATGGGCTTTAGGTTCTTATCCAACTCGTAGACAATAGGAATACCAGTTGGCAGGTTCAGCTCCATGATGGCTTCTTCAGAGAGACCTGGAAATGGGCACGTGCAATCAGCCATACAGGTGAATCCACACCTCTGGGTTTACCCTTCGCCCCCCA